>CAUYON010207906.1:0-10392 GCA_963573935.1 Arctocebus calabarensis
AATCTACTCCTTCAAATTCTGCCATAGTTGATGGGCTGTCTGATGAGCCCAAAACATTATGCTCCTAGGTTGTGACAAACCCAACTTTCTTGAAACACTTCTATATCATTTCTGGCTGAACTTTATTCCAAGCAGAACTGATCCAGAGGACATCATCTACAGTGTTAACTGATGCAGCAGGTGAAGTTGCTTCCACAGGTGGACCACAGGTTTGCGTGTTAGTAATGCCCCACTGCAGAAGCATGGCTGATTAGTACATTTTAAACGTTTTGATGATGGCTTGGTCAATAGGTTGGATTTTTGAGATAGTATTTGGAGGCAGAAATTTCACTGTTACATTCATGAGATGATTCACTTTTGGGTAGCCAGGACAGTTGTCTACTGTTAGTAGACTAGATCATTTATTCTTCTTTAATTCTCAGTCATTACCCCTTACCCACTGCTTAAATACGGTACCAATCATCCATGTGCCTTTTATTTGATCTCCAAGTGACAGGGAGATCTTTGGGCTTTAGGTTCTTGAATGTACATGGCTTTGCCAATTTACCAATCACCAAATGCTTTCGTTTCTCTCCAGTTGAGCCAGCAGAAAGCAGAACTGTGAATTGTGCTTTGGGAAATTTTCTGCTCTTACTTTTTTTACCTTTAATGACAAAGCTCCTGTCTTAAAAGAGTCCACTCAACAGCGTTAAACATTTCATCATCTTTGAAGCCTCTGGCAAAGTCCAGAAACTTTTTGGTGAATTCTTCCACAACTTCTACCTGAACTTCATTGGATTTACTACATAAGACTTTCTGGGAGATCTCATGTTGCAGTTTGAATTTCTTGAACCAACCACTTGATACTTGGAAATCTGCTACCTCAAATTCCCATGTGAATTTTTTAGCAACTTCTTGGGTCATCAGCCCAGAGATTTAGGCATTAACTTCCCCCATTTGTTTAAACCAGCTTAATGGGGCTTCATTGATTTCATCAAGGGAACTTTTCCTCCTTTTCCACTGTTCATCTCTGCTTTACCATATCTCTTCAAGTACTAATGTTTGCATTTTTGGATGTTGCTAAAATCATACTTACACCAGAATGTTTCACTGTCTTTCTTTTGCTGCTGCTTTCTACAAAATGTAGGAGATCAATCTTTCCCCTTCAATGTCAGCTCTTTGAGCTCTTTCCTTTGGGTCATAATGTCTTAGTTAACTGTGAAATATTTTTCATCAATTGTATGATGTACCTACAATTCAGACCATTCCTTCACATTGAAAAAATATTCCATAACATGTATAAACAATAGAACATTAGGCCTATACCAACACATGGTAATAATAAAACATGAAAAACGAGCTTATACTAAAGAGAAAATAATTCAACTAAAGGGCAAAGCGGACATCTTCTACCCCTAGGTGTAGAGTGGACTCAACTTATCAAGTTACAGAGGGTAAATTAATATTGTGTGACATAGTCCAACTGGTCAAGATACAATTTATGTTGGTAGTCAATATATCCAGGTCAGTGTTCCAGTCTATGAAAATTGGTTCAACTTGAGGAAGTGGTCAATGTAGGGAAGTGGTCAAATATAGAGGTTCTACTGTATGATATATTCTCTGCCTTTGATTAATACACATGTGACACAAAGTATCTTTCTTTTTTTTTTTTTTCTTTTTTTTGAGACAATCTCACTATGTCTCCCTCAGTAGAGCGCCATGGTGTCACAACTCACAGCAAACTGAAACTCTTAGGCTTAAGCATTTCTCTTGCCTCAGACTCCCAAGTAGCTGGGACTACTGGCACCAGCCACACTCCCCGGCTCTTTTTTTGGTTGTAGTTGTCATTGTTTGGCAGGCCTGGGCTGGATTTGAACCCACTGGCTCCAGTGTATGTGGCTGGCACGCTAGCCACTGAGCTACAGGGACTGAGCCCAAATGTAATTTTTATGTTAAAATATATGTGGATTTTTTAATGTGGTAAATTAAAGCACCCCTATCTCTTTTTAAGTAAGATTGAAGTTTCTTGTAGATCCATATATGTTATGATTTCATAAATATTTTCTGATTTGTCCTGCTTTTGTGCCATTTTGATGAAGATGAGTTTCCCAGTTAAGCCTGGGGACAAATAGGTTTGACATGGCAGATTTGAAAGGATGAAAGACATGTCTCAGAAAATTAAAAGGGCAAGACATGCAGATGCTTTGATGAGTTTTTATAGAGACTAATAAGAAAAGAGAATAGAAAAGAAAATATCCTTGTGGCCAAAACCAGGACAAGGAATATGCTGTTGGTCTCTCCAAAAGTCCTGAAGGACTATGCCTGAACCTCACATGAGACTGTGTCTGTGTCTTCCAAAGCCTCAAATAAATGGCCGGAAGGTGACCTGATGTGCTATCTGTTACAGAAGCCAGCAATTGGTACAGCTGTGTAAAAAATGATGAGCTTGATACCAGGCAAAGAGGCTGGTGTGATACTTGAGGCAAGAAATTTGTGTATGAAGGAACTAGAGTTTAAAGTTATTCCCATGTAGAGTTAACTATCTGCAAGTTAGTAAGATACATAGCAGGAGGAGGAAAAGGAAGAAACACTGCTTGATAAAAAGCTACAACATGTGAACACTCCTTGATCAGAAAAACATAGCATTGGTCTTGTCATCAAGATGTCGGAGTATGAAGCCCCAGTCCTTGCTTTCCCACTTGAATATACTGCTTCAACAGAATACATGGACCAATATTTGTGAGAAATACAGAGACAAACTATAATTGCCTTGCACCCTAGGCAGGCAAGTTGAAAGCAGCTGCAATGAAGCCATTAGGATAATTTATGGTACCCTTTCACTATAATCTCCAGTCCCAGCACAGCGCCACATGATTAAGAGAAAACTCCCAGATTTTGGGAGACTCGTTATTATGTGCACTGTTCAGATTTGGGTGGTTGGCGGGGGGTGGAGGGGGAGGCCTGCCTGAGACACTGGTTTCTGTCTTGCCTGAATCTGAGCATGGACAGGAATAGGTCCCAGGTTGGGAGCAATTGAAAACAAAAGCAACAGTTTGGACTAATTAGCATTCACTGGCACAATTCCTCCCTGATTTATCACTGAAAAAACAAACAACAACTTTCAAATCCAAGCTCTGCCTGGAGAGAGAAAGATTTGGAGGAGCTATCCAATGCTATAAGCATTTGGTGGGCTACCTAAGGAACTAGATTCTACATTATCCATCTCAGAGTGCTGACAGAGTCCAGCATATTCTATTTAACTAGGGGCTGCTGAGAACAAAGGCAGCAATTTTGGACTAATACATGCTCACTTATAGGGCCTTTCCCCATGGTAAGCATTACACTATCTGGAAAATCACAGACCCTAGATTCCCTTTGGTGGAGGCAAAGAGAAGAATAAAGCATACATTAAATGTTCATACTTTCTGGTGGGCTTCTGAAGGAACTGGTTTCTGTCTCTCTTGCCTGTATCAGAGTCCTAATGGCACCCAACATACTCTAGATACCTAAAGGCCAGTGAGAAAAAAAATGCAAAGACCTGAGTAAGAGGTGTACTGCTGCTCCAGATGATCCACATACAGAAAACAGACACCAAAGAGAACAAGAGACTATAAAGGGAGGGAGGGAGGGAGAGAGGGAGGAAGGGAAGGAAGGACAGAAGAAAGGAAGGAAGGAAGGAAGGAAGGAAGGAAGGAAGGAAGGACGGAAGGAAGGAAGGAAGGAAGGAAGGGAAAGGAAAGAAGGAACTGGTAAATCTCTCTAATTAGGAATTTAAATGCACAATTCCAGAGAAGGCACATCCATAAAGGTTTAAGAAGCCCCAGAATCTGAAGTTGGGTTGATTAGTGAAGATCTTCCCCTGTAATAAAAGTTGTAAAGACTGGGAGAAGTGGCTATCTTTTCATATACATAAATGTCAACAGAAAGTGTCAAAGAATACAAAGAAATGTGGTCAAAAAAGGAAACTAAATAAATTTCTATAAACCAACCCCAAAGGAATGAAGGTTTATGGATTAATTGACATAGAATTCAAAATAGCACTCATAAATGTGCTTCACAAAGTCAGGGAAATGATACATAAATAAAATGAGAGTAGTTCAACATAGAGATAGAAACAAATATATGTATAGTAAAAACCCAACATTTTGAAGCTGAGGAATACAATAATGGAACTGAAAAATTTCCTGGGTGAGTTTAATAGCAAAATTGATTAGGCAGAAGAATCGGTGAACTTCATTATAGAGCATTTGAAATTATCCAGTCAGAGAAGCAAAAAGAAGAAAATAATGAGAAAGAAAGAAGAAAGTTTAAGGAAGTTATTGGATACAATTAAGCAGATCAATACAGATGTTATGAGGGTCCCAGAAAGAGAAGATAGATGAGAGAAAAGTTCATTTTAAACAGAATAATGGATGATAACTTCCCAAAACTGGGGAAGAAAATGAGCTTCCAGATTCAAGAATCCTAAAATTTTCCAAATGGAATGAACCCAAAGAAGTCCACACTGAAATAGATCATAATCAAAGTGTCAAAGTTACAAAATGAGCCAGGATCATCTTGTCCTACCAGCTATCAAAGAAGCTATCAAAATATATTAGGATTATAACAAAAAGAATTGAGGAGACAATCGTCAGAGGCTGCCAATGGTTCAAGATAGAATGAATTCAGCATAAATAAGAGTAACTACAATTTACATCTTTTATACTAATCTGGATTTTTTAACCATTATGAACTCATGGATTTATTTTTTTTCAGGTTAACGTGGGGGTACAAACAACTAGGCTACAATGTTTGCATTTGTTAGGTAGAGTCCCTCTTGTAGTTGTGCCCCACACCCAAGAGATGTGCCATACACCTTTACATTGTGCCCATTAAGTGGGAGCACACCAATCCCTTCCCGTCTCAATAAGAGTTGAAACATATTCTTCTTATTAAAGTATCACAAGAAAGGAAAGGCAAGTCTCCAATGTACTCAAAACTAATATTAAGCCAGTATATGATCTAATATAGGCCCACATAATAGAAAAACTCAATTCAATTCAAGTTGGGGTAGAGGGAATAAAGAAGTGGGAGAAGGAAAGGGATTGGTGTATAATCCATGAGGATATAAAAAAGTAAGCAACCAGGCTGTCCTCACCATGTTAAGCTTTGCCATCTTCATCTTCCATCATCTAAGCACAGAAGCCCTAAGGAAAATAGTGCCTCTAATGACTCATCTGTTTTCTTTAAAAAGATCATACATCTGTGCATGTATGATCCAACTCGAAGAATGCACATGGTACTCTAACAATACATAGTATTTATGTCTTTGGAGAGTACCTAAGGAAATAAAGAGATATATTTTGTTACTCAATTGGTAATTATAATATATGTTTGGGTTTGTGGAGATGTTATTTTTCATTTATTTCCATCTCTAATTTTCTTAGGACCCACATTCTGCCAAGTATTCTTTGTATCAAGAATTATTAATAGGTAGATAGCATAATATCTTTATATCTGAAATGTAAACTTTGTATTTTACTTGTTACATTTTTAAAGGTAGAGGTGTCCAAGTTTGAAGCTTTGGAAGAAGTTAGTGCTGAGCTGAAGCTGAAACAATTGCTCTGGGATTCTCTCTCTGAGTGGGATAAACTCCAAGAAGAATGGTTACAGGTAGAAAAAGGCTCTCAATTCTTAGATTATCTTTGTACTAATTAAACTTAAAATCCTCTTAATTTGATTTACAATTTATAATAATCTGGTGTTTTTTTAATGTCACTAAAATATGCAATGTTATAATTTTATGGGAATTTTTATAAGATTTCCAGGGCTATGCATAAAGGTCCTTATGTCAGAACATAGTACATAGCAGAAAATCTTGTAAGGCAGACTTCTTAGATCTTCTACTTAAGATGGCTAAATAACAGAAGCATCAATTATCCTCACTGCATGACATTTAATCACTTTGATTTCTAAACACAGTGTTGTCATTATGCACTCCAGTTTTCTGAAGGATAGAATTGTAGGATTTTATTTGTGATATATGCAGTGTGGGTTTCTGTTAATTTAGTTTTATGTTCTTGTTGTTCTTTTACAAAGGACACCATTTTACTTTGCTTGATAGAATAGAATTAGAGTAATAAGATCTAAGATCTTCCTTTTAGAGCTCCATAAGAAAACTCTCTTACTTAGGAAGCCAAGTACCACAGCCACCACAGAGTTTTGTTTCTAGGGTTTACCCTATATTTAAATCTTAAAAGTCTAGAAAAACAGACTAGATGGACACCTGTACTTCCATCTAGTTTGATATGTATCTGTTACAAATACTATCAAACTTTACAAATATTGTTTTAGCTTTCTCATTCCTCTTGCCTGTGCTAATGCCTATAATTAGAAGTCACATGTTTGAGTTATAAAAGAGTGACACAGGAAATGTTTCTAAGCTAGAAGCTGGGAATATCAGTGGAGAATAAGAAGGGCAAAGTCCAAACCCACACAAAACTTAGTTTTTGGTGACAAAATAATAAACCAATAAATACAAGATATGATATCATATAATTTGAAGTGCTCTCCTATAATGCACTTATCACTTAGAAGTAAATCTTAGAAGTAAAAAAAACAAATTCTTGAGAAGTAAGGAAGAAGCTTAAGAAAATTTTCTGATTACCACCAGAGATAGAGTAGTGACTTCCAAAGTAGGATACATTCACTCTAGGAAATGCACAAGAAAGGAAGCAGAAGGATAATGTTGAATCTGGAAAAAAGAAATGAAGGTTTACAAATGTGGTATTGCCTTCAGTGCATGTGGTTATCTGACATGTCAATATATGTGCATGTTTATATAATTGAGAAATACAATTATAGATTTATGTATATATTAGAAGTGCATCTTTAAAGCATTTATATTAAATGGGTACACATAGGAGACTATTAGGTGATAAATTTCTCATTAGTAAGAGAAAAAATTAGTTATTTGTCTCCTTAGAAGAATTTATGAGTAATGATCCTCAGAAATAGACTATAGGGATTGCACTACTGCATTTGATGATGGGGGAGACAAGAACATGAAAAGAATAAACAGGTGATGCTTGATATATTATTAGCTATTAATAATTAATAAATAGAGCATTTCCAAAAGAATAGAGTTGATTTGTATTAATAATTTCATGACGAGGAAAATTCAAATAAAATAATCCTTTTTTATTATTATAAGCTTGCCTTTTATCATGTTTTAAGTTTGTTATTTTTTTAATTTTCACAGTCCAAATTTGACTGCCTTGATCCAGAATTCCTAAATGGTCAAGTTAGTAAATATGCCAAATTTGTGACTCAGCTGGAAAAAGGCTTGCCACCCAACAGTGTAGTGCCCCAGCTCAAACAGAAAGTGGAAAAAATGAAGGAAAAGGTAAGGTTGATAGAAAATTATTTCAAAAACTCCAGATCAATCAGTTATTAATGGATGCTAATGAGACTGAGCTCAAAAATTCTTTCCTGGTTAAGTTAGTAAACTTTGTAGACAGAAGAAAGAATAGAGAAATTCATATTTTTCAGTGGCACAGACTGCATCCCTATCTCCAATTGGCCAAATCGTGCAATTGAATACTGAGGTTAGAAGAGGCATTCATAGTAAGGATTTCCCAAGTGGTAGGGGAAATAATGCAGGAACAGGTAGTAGTTGTCCCTAGATACTGATCTGATCAGCCCTTAGCACCCAGATGCACCTAGGACAGCATCCAAGCATCTTTGTCCATTTGCACCACTGCACCACACAACCATGCCATTTTCCAGATGTGCCTCATGTGAATAAGGTTGGAATCCAGACAGCAAGTGTATAGGGCCTCTGAGTTTTCTCGTATCTATCTATAATTTGTTTTTAATTTTGAAAACTTTGCATCAATTATTTTTTCAAATATTTCTTCTGCTCTGTTTTCTCTCTCTTCTCCTTCTATGATTTCTATTGCATGTATGTTTGCCATTTGATATTGTCCCACAGGTCTTACATGTTCTGTTTTTTTTTTTTTCATTTTTATTCTTTTTTCTCTTTGCGTGTCAGTTTCTGAAATTTATACTCATTTATCTTTAAGTTCATTAACTCCTCAGCTGTGTCAAGCTCATTAAAACCTATCGAAAGCTTAGAGTTACTATCCTAGCACTCTGGGAAGCTGAGGCCAGTGGATTGCCTGAGCTCAGGAATTGGAGACCAGCCTGAGCAAGATTGAGACACTGTCTGTCAAAAATAGATGGGCCTTGCAGTGGGTGCATATAGTCACAACTACTAAGGATTCTAAGGCAAGATAATCGCTTGAGCCCAAAAGTCTGAGGTTGTTGTGAATCGTGATCCAAAGCACTCTACTGAGGCAAGAGAGACTCTGTCTGAAAAAAAAAAAAAAAGGCCTGTCAAGACTTTTCATTTCACTGACCGTTTTTATTTTTAACATTTTTTGTTTGATTGGTAATTTTACTTTCCATCTTTCTGTTGATATTTCCCAACTGATTTTGCATATTATCTACTTCATTAGCTCCTTTAAGATATCAATCATAGGCTTGGTGCCTGTGGCTCAAGTAGCTAAGGCTCCAGCCACATACACCTGAGCTGGCGGGTTGGATTCCAACACGGGCCCACCAAACAACAATGACGGCTGCAACCAAAAAATGTCCAGGCATTGTGGCGGACGCCTGCAGTCCCAGCTACTTGGGAGATGGAGACAGAAGACTCTCTTGAGCCCAGGAATTTGGAGGTTGCTGTGAGCTGTGATGCCACAGCACTCTCTCCAGGGTGACAGCTTGAGGCTCTGTGTCAAAAAAAGAAAGATATCAATCATAGCTCCTTAAAATTCTCTGTTTCTAATATGTATGTTATTTCTGAGTCTGGTTCTGATTATTGTTTTGTCTCTTACAGTTTTTCTTACCTTTTTATATGCCTTGTAACTTTGTTGTTAAACACCATACATCTTACATAGTACAGTGAATGCCAAGATGTAAAATTTTTATACTTAGAGATAAGCATGCCATTCCTTCTACTTGGCTGTTTGCATGACATGTTGTGCTCACCCTAGTTGGCAATTAGGCTAGATTTAAAGTTTGTTGTTACTATGTTTACCCTTCCTGTATCACAGACTTCAAACTTTTCTAGTGATACCTTGTGTTTAGGGTTTTAGCTGGTTTACCAGAGGTTATTTTTCAATTTCTGTTTCTACTGACCTTGTCCTCCCTTTGTTTTATGTGCAATTAAGACCTGTCCCTTTCATCTTTCCCCTCTGTATTCCACTGTTATTTTTACTCAATACTTGTTATCCTGGTGAGGCAGATGGGGAGGAACATTCCCTCATGTTCTGATTAATCTTCTACCTTACCAAGGCAAGTATTTCTGTCTTTCTCCCAGGGGTAGACTTTTTTCCATGTTCTATTTCTCCGGTTATATTCAGATACCTTCAATGACTTATCACCAATGCTGTAGAGTAATAGGATTTGTTGCTCCTTTGCTTACACATCAGTAGTTTTGCTTGATGGGGGAGCTAAGGGAGATGGGTTTATTAGAGTTAAGATAGTTAAATAGCCCCAAACTGAAAACAATATGAAAGTCGATCAATGGGAAAATGGACAAACAAATTGTGATATAGCCATACAATTACAGGGAATGAAAAAGAAAATACAGATACACTTACCACTCACCTGCATGAAAAAAAGTTAAGAGTTAAGGTAGTGGCTATCGTTTTCCTATTCTAGCCAGCACCACAAGGGATGCTTTCTTAGGAGTATTTCCAATCTTCCCTGCCAGCACTCTCATATTTGGAGGCCCAAAGACTCTACATTCTCATGTTACCCCACACTCAGTCTTTAGCAATTTGTTTTTAAAATTCAACTGAATCAGGCGCTGCCTGTAGCTGAAAGGACCAGGGCACCAGCCCCATATGCCGGAGGTGGTAGTTTCAAACCCAGCCCCAGCCAAAAACTGCAAAAAAAAGAAAAAAAATTCACCTGAATCTTCTTTCTAGCTTATATGTCGTCCCAAGGAATCTGCCTCAGGCAAGCAAATTCTCATTACTTTTTCTCCCTGTGTAGAAACCTATGGGAATTGGTCTGTCCCCAAATTTTGAGTTATTTATGCCCAGCAAACTCAGTTTTCTGATAGATTCCAGAAAATTTATTAATTTTGAGTTTGTCCAAATTTTTCTTTATTGTAGAAGTATACATTGAGCTCTTCCCAGCTTCCATCTTCACAGATTGAAACCAGAAGCTTTACGTTGCATTTTTAAGATAAAAAAATATGGTGCTTCTGAGTGTTTGTTTTCCAGCTTCCAGTTATCATGGACTTAAGAAACCCAACTCTAAAGCCCAGACATTGGGCAGCTATTGAACAAACAGTTGAGGCTGTCCTGGTGGAGGCTGAAGTCCCGTTGACCTTGGAACGGCTCTCAGAGTTATATGTTTTTA
>CAUYON010207907.1:0-20856 GCA_963573935.1 Arctocebus calabarensis
ACTCCATTCCTTTTACAGTAGCACCAAAGAAGATGAAATATTTGGGAGTCTACCTAACAAAGGAAGTGAAAGATCTCTATAAAGAGAACTATGAAACTCTAAGAAAAGAAATCACTGAAAATGTTAACAAATGGAAAAACATGCCATGCTCATGGCTGGGAAGAATCAATATTGTTAAAATATCCATACTTCCCAAAGCAATATACAATTTTAATGCAATGCCTATTAAAGCTCCATTGTCATATTTTAAAGATCTTGCGATACTTTACTAAGAAAAATGTGTTCCAATTGAATCCAGGTTAATACAAAAGATGTAAAATTTCCATCTTTTTTAATGGCTGAAGAGTAAGTATTCCATGGTCTATATATACCATAGTGTGTTAATTCATTCCTGGAGTGATGGGCATTGAGATTGTTTCCACATTTTGGCGATTGTAAATTCAACTGTAATGAACATTCCAGTGCAAATGCCTTTATGATATTTTTTTTATTCTGAGTAGATGCATAGAACTGGGATTGAGGAATCAAATGGGAGGACTAATTTGTGTTCCTTGAAGATTATTCATACTTCTTCCAAAGAGGTTGCATTAATTTGGAGTCCCACAAAGTGGGACCTTTTCCAAGTGTCACCTTTTTTCCACATCCACACCAGCATCTGCAGCTTTGGAATTTTGTGATGTGGACTATTCTCACTGGGGCTAAGTGATATCTCAGGGAGGTTTTGATTTGCATTTCTCTGCTGATTGGGGTTGATGGGCATTTTTTCAAATGTTTGTTAGCCAGTTGTCTGTCTTCCTCAGAGAAGGCTCTGTTCATATCTCTTGCCCAGTGATAGATGGCTCTTTTTTTGCTGATTCATTTGAGTTCTCTGTAGATTCTAGTTATCAACCTTTTGTTAGATTCATTCCATGCTGTCGGGGCCACTTTGGTCTGGTCTCGGTGGCTGCAGGAAGGAACCAGGCACTACACTGATATGAAGTACAAGCTTTCAGGAGGCAGGCTAACCTTAGCAGCAGGGTAGCCCCAGCCCCCTCTGCAAGAGCTATTTATTAAGGTTATAGCAACAGGTGTGGAGAGTTAAGGTAATTGACATAAACAGGTGCAGATGATCCTCCGCATTCCTAAGGATTGCCACGTGCTTTCCTCACGTGTTCTTTCCCCATAACCCTCATGAAGAACTACTAAGCATCACTCTGTAACACATGCTTAGTAGTGAGTGACTGACCTTATCTCATTCTGGAACACTGAGTTACTTGGGGGATTGCCCCCAAGTCAGGAAACATCTCTAGGCTTGCCAGGAGACTGTCCTGTTCTCAGCGTTTCCTTTTAATGTGACAAGAATCAGTAACTGTCCTTTGAGAGCATGGTGTCCAGTCCTCTAGATCATGCAAACATCTTTTGCCATTCTGAAGGGTTTTTTTTTGCTGTACTTGCTGTGTCCTTAGTTGTCAGAATCTTTTTAGCTTATTTAGGCTCCATTTGCTTATTTTTGTTGTTGTTCTGACTCTATTGCCCTGGCTGGAGTGCCAGAGCATCAAACTAGCACACAGAAACCTCAAACTCTCAAGCTTAAACTATCCCACCTTGGCCTCCCAGAGTGCTAGGATTACAGGCATGAGTCACCCCGCCATTCCTTTCTCTTTAAATTCTTGAATGATATAAATAACGTTGAAATATGTCCTCTGAATCAGTTTCATCTTTTTTAGGATTACTGAGAAGAGCTTGTTTCTTCATCACCTTATGTCTAATATACTAATTCTGGATGGCATATTTTTAGAAGTTTTTATTTGGAAATGTTGTTTAACTTGGAGAAAATTGGTAGAAATAAATAATACTCAGATTCGCCTAATGTAAAGATTTGGCTCCTTTTCCTAATTTAACATTGTTCTCTCCCACTCTTTCTCTCTACCTTATTATGTGACCCTCTTAAATTTCTGTTTACACTAAAATGAACCTTTGAGGATAAGTTGCATTTGTCATGTTTCTATATCTCTAAATATTTTATTGTCTGTTTCCTAAGAATAAGGATAATCTCTCCCATAATTTCAATATAGTTATCAACTTTGGTATATTTCCCATCCATATAATGATCTAATAAATTATCATATTTCAATTTTGTTAATTGATATTTTAATAGACTTTTCTTCACATTAGTGAAGTATCCAGACCACATCACATATCACATTAAATTGATAATATCTTTAGTGTATTATCATCTGACACACTGCCATGGCCATTTTTTTGACATTGGCATTTTCAAATACAATAGGTCTCCCAATTTCTAATTTTAAACATGATATTCTTTTTTGGTGATAAATTCCACTTAGTACCTATTATTTTTTTCTTCTAAGTCTGTCAAAACCACTTCAAGATCACACGAATGTCTCATTTCTCAAAGTTCCCCTCCCCTAGTTCTCAGCTATTTACTATGATTTTTTCCTGAACCAAACTTTAGTTTTGATGGTTGTAAAAAAGGATGATTTTCAACTTCAGCACATCCCCTACATTTATCAAGAAGCTCTCAGCATTCCAATTTAAGAAGTAGTCTTCCATTTTGCAATCATTTGTGCATTTATGTATTTGCTATTGGTATAGACTCATAAATTCTGTTTTGTTCTAGTCATTACTTTCATGCTCAAATTTCTCATACTTGGTAATTTGGGGCTAGGTATTTTTTTTCTATGACAAGTCCCAGCATTTTGTTCTCCTTAGCATTTGTTTTACTTTTAGATATAAAAGCATATATAAGGTTATCCTGTCTCTGTGTACTACTCTGATTCTGGAAGGAGCCACCCTCTGTGAAGCCCTGATTTCTTTTCAAATACTGATATTAGAAAATAAGACCCAAGAACTTAACTTGAGTGAGTGGCTTCACTTCTAGGCTTTTTAACAGAGGAAGAAAATGTTACGTATATGTACTTTATACGTATATAAACAGATATAAATATACGCAAACAGACACATATTCAACTATTAATGCTTGTACACATGCATACACATACTTAGAAAACCCTCCCCCCTTCCTTCTTTCCTTACTTCCTTCCTTTTCCTTCTCTTCCTTTTTTACTCTTTTCTTACACTTTCCTATGTATTTATTTATTTGAAATATAATTATGCTCCTTTGTTGCAGCTTATTTTGGTTCTGCTCTCTTTTTTGTGGATTTAGTTTTATTATTTGAATATTTATAACCACATAATTCCAAAGTCAAAACTATAAACAAGTTAAACCTAAAGAAGTGCTATTCTTTCCCACATCCCTTCTACCCTCAGCTTTCCAACCTTTGTAGCTATTGAACTCATTGTTTCCTGGATTAACTTTCCAGTGTTTCTATTTGCAATAATCACATATGCATGCATGCAGGTATGTATCTGTGTATAATGTGTGCCTGTCTGTTTAAAAACTTATAACTGTTATATATGTCCTTTTTCTTTTCTTACACAAAATTTAGTATGGTATGTAGGTTTTTTGGCATGTTGCACTTAGTATCTCTAATTTAACTCTTTTCACATCATTCGCAGAGCTCTTCCTCAGTCTTTTTTCATAGCCAAACTGAACTTCAGTTTTGATGTAACACAATGTATTCCAGCAATCTTGTAAGCCTGAGTATTTAGATAGTTTCAAAAATATTTATCAAAATATTTGATATATAGACAAAATGTATTAAACTATATTACTTACAGTTCTGCAGTGGCTGTATTGTGATTCCCCAAAATTTATATGTTAGAGCCCCACACTCAACACCTCGGAATGAGACTGTAGTTGAAGACAGGGCTTTAACAGTTGTGAGTGAATTATAGTAGGGTCCTTAGCTGTGGGTCCTAATCCAATCTGATTAATCCTCATAAGCAGAGAAATTTGAGCACGCAGAGATGAAGAGCATATAGAGGAAGGACTATGTGATAGCACCATGAAAATACGGCCATCTGTTAGCTAAAAAGAGAGGTTGTAGAAAAGACACATTGATCTTGGACATTTAGTCTACAGAACTGTGACAAAAGAAGTGTTTTTAATCCACCCACTCTGTGGTAGTTTGTTATGGCATCCCTAACAAACTCATACATGATCTCTGAGAATTTGTTAGACATTACCGGATTACCTGCCACAGGAATTGTACTATTTTGCCATTTGTACAAACTGCATGAGATTTTCTTTTTCTTCAATTTCACTGAACAGTAGATTGTCACATTTTTCACTTTTGACTATCTAATGGCTAAGCAGGCAACATTGTTGAGATTATTTCTTTTTCTTCAATTTCACTGAACAGTAGATTGTCGTGTTTTTCACTTTTGACAATCTAATGGGTAAGTGGGCAATGTTTTAGGCAACATTAATTTGCAGTTTTCTTATATAAGTTTTACATGTTTGAGTCAATTGTTTGTTTGGGGGGAGTTGAATTGTTTGTTGTATCTTTTCTTGATATTTCTCTTCTATATACTGTTTTTTTCCTCTTGATTTTTTTTTTTTTTCTATTGGGGATATGAGCCTTTACCTGTGCTAAAAGTCACAAACATTTTCTCCTGGTTTTTCACTGGTTCTTGATATAACTTATATTGTTTTTACTTTGAAAAGGTTATATTTTATATTCACATTGTTAAATTTATCATTTCTTCTATTATATTATCACCATAAATGGAAGGCCTTTTCCCTACATCCATATTGTTGAGGACCTAGTCAATACTTTAGTATTTCTTAAGATTATTTTTCTCTTAGAAGCCTAATAATAAACACATTTGGTGCTTACTACTTTACTTTTGTTACATCTGTAATTAATCTTATTTCACTTTTTTTCCCAGATAGTGAAAGTGATATCCACTTATCCCAACACCATTTATTTAAAAGACTATTTTAGCTTTTGTAATTTGAGATATTACCTTAACAAGGCACAGAGATTTCCATATGTAGTACCAGAGTTCCTACTGCATTCTTCTGGTATCCGTCAATATTACACTCTTAATTATAGGTGCTTCACACTATTGAGGAAGGTCTGGTCCACTTAATGAGTTCCTCCTTTGTATTGTTTTTCTAGCTACCCTTGTGCATTTATTTTCCTTATGAACTGCATTATGTGTATTCACTGTGTAGCTCTATAAATTAGTACCTGGGGATTATGTTAAGTTTAAACATTAAGTAAGAACTAACTTTATGTTGAGATTAAGATTTCCTTAATAGAATCTAGGCCTTGATTTGTATTTGCCCAAGTCCTTTTGTGACTATCAAGTGTGTTACATTCATACATTTGAATATTTCCTTTTAAGTTTATTCTAAAGCATTTCCTTTCTTTTTATTATAAATGGAATTTTTTTTCTTTTATGTCTTCTAGATTTTTTAAATTTGCGTATACGTATACTCTTATATTTTGCATAGGAATTTCACATTCAGCTACCTTGCTAAATTATTTTATTAGGTAGCCATTTTCCCAGCACTATTTGTTAAATAGAACATTCATTGCCCAGTGAGTGTTTTGTCTGCTTTTTCAAAGATTGGTGGGTCATAGGTGCATTTCTACAGGTTATTTCTATAGGTTATTTCTGTACTCTCTCTTCTGTTCCAATGATGTATGTGTCTGTGTCTATTTTTTACCTAATTTATTTATATCTAGATTATAAATTGTTTTTGTAGGACTCTGAGTTTTATCTGTTTTCATGCTAGTATCTACCTTTTGTTTTTATACGTAGAGCCCCTTTGGGCAGTTTTGGTACAAACAGTTTAGTAATGATTGTTGTGCCCAAATTTCGGAGTCCCCACCAGAAGTAACTCATACCAGACCCGCCTATGCAAAAACAAAGGGTGAAATTTATTAGAAGCTTAAGCTTGGGCCATCAGCCCCGCCAAAATGGTGGATCTATCTGAATGGCTCAGAGGGGTGGGGCTGAGGTATTCTTATAATATATGGAAAGGAAGTTGGGAAGGGGAATGGGATAAGGGGAGTGGGATAAGGGAAAGGTGGAGTAAGGATGAGTCCAGGTGTCTCTTCACTTGCTGATTGGATACCTCGGAGGTGCCAGGAAAGGGTGGGTGGTCGCTAAACAGGAAGGGGCTGGTATTGATCAACTGGTGGGGGTGGTCAGGGGAACTAGAGCAAGGAGCCAAAATTTGCAAAACTAACATTACACACAAATTACACAGCAACCTGTAAAATGGAGTCTGTTAACAAAATGGCTCACACGGGTCCTTTCAATGATGAAATCCAAAAGGCTTTACTTATTTAGGGAACACTTTATTTCTCATTTACTTATTTGTCTTAGTTTAACATGATAAAAAAAATTGTGACTGATAGTTCTTTCCTTTGTGAATATTAAAGATAAGATCCTAATCTGTAAGATTTCTGCTGAGAAATTTTCAATTAGTCTGGTGGGATTTCTTTTATAAGTAATTAAACATTTGTGTCTTGCTGCTTTTAATTTTTTTTCCTTTACACTAGCTTTGGATAGCCTGATGATTCTGTGTATTCGTGCAGATCTTTTAAAAATGTATCTTCCTGGTGCTTGTTAAGACTCTTCCATCTTAATGTCTATCTTGCAAGAGTAGGAAAGTTCTTTCCAATTATTCCCTCAAATAAATTTTCCTTATCTTTCACATTTTTTTCTTTTCCCTCAGGAATACACCTGACACACAGATTTAAACATTTTGCATAATCCCATATTTCTCAATGACTTTGTTCACTTTTTAAATTATTTTTTCTTTCTTTTTGTCCTATTGGGTTAAATCAAGAGATCCATATTCAACCTCTGAAGTTCTTTCCTTAAGTTGACCTAGTGCAATGTTTTTAACTTTTTTTTTTTTTTTAACTCACAGCACACTTAAAACTATAGTTAAACTTCTATGGCTCACTTAAATTATGTTCATCAAAAAGAGTAAAAATGAATATACTTACTGTGTTTTGGACTTATCTGCAAAATAATTTAATTAATGATCCTTAAAATTTTTCCAGGCACCCCTAAGATCCTCTCATAGCACATTAGTTTGCTGTAACACACTGGTGAGAAACCACTGATCTAATCTCTGTGTGAATTTTAAACTATGTTTTGTAATGGCATTAGTATGTCTTTCACTTTGAGAATTTCCATGTGATTTATTTTTAACAAATCCATCTTTTTAGTAAAGTTTTCATTCATGTCTTCAGTGATTTTTTGATTTCTTTGTGATATTTTCAACTTTCTCTTGGTTCTCATTGCTCTTCCTTACCAGCTATATTTGAATCTTTATCTGTCATTCCAGGATTTTCCTTTTGGTTGAGATCCATTGCTATAGAGCTACTGTGATCCTTCAGAGGTGTCAACACAATCTGTTTTTTCATACTGCCAGAGTTCTTAAGCTGGTTCCTTTTCATCTGGGGAAGCTGTCACGTTTATTTTTGAATTGATTTTTATTTGGATAGTACTTTGACATTTTTTCATTTTGTTTTTATTTTTTTCTATGAGGGAGTTCTTGTAATGTATTTTGTGTTGATTCATTTAGCTTATCTTTTGAGTACTTCCAGGGAGGCCAAGGCTCTGTTTGTGTTCTTTAGATAAAGACAGAATTTATGCAGTGACTTTCTCAGATACTGGTTATAAAAGGGAAGCACTAAGCTACAGTTCAACTACCAGAACAGTAGATGGCACTTATGTGTAAGAGCTGGGTACAGCAGGTGCCAGGGGATGTATGTGTGGTCTGTTTGATCAGATGGTGGGTTGGTGTATGGGTTCATCCTTGTCAACTCAATGATGAAATGAAATAACAGCCTCGACTAGAGTGGCTGGGAGTCTTGTGTTACATTGCACTGAGGTCTCCCCTGGGAAGTTGGCAGAGAGGGGACTGAATCAGATACATGGATTAGGTAAACAGAGATTACAATCTACTGACCTGTCAAACCATTATCCTGGGGCTCATGACTTTCAGTTCAGATAGGTGCTATTGTTTTCATCCAAGTCAGAATGTATCAGAGAGCAGGGGAAAATACCTGTCCTACAGCAGGGGTGAAACTTCTCTCAGCCCAAACTGACAGATTTGCCGCAATTATCTGTATTCCACTGCTGGAGCTATCATTCCATAAAGGGAGAGGCATGGGCCTCTCACTCTCTCTGAAAGCCCTGCCAGTGGCGGGCATGACATCAGTAAGGGTTCAGCTATTCCTAAATGCCATGGCATGATTCAAGCACACTCTGAACAGTGTGGCTGTGTTGACAGCAGTGACTGGGGGTTGGAAGGGAAGAGAAGGCTCTGAATGAAAGAAATCATATGATCTGGTCTCCTTTATACCAAGGGGTCCACTTGTATGAGGCAGTCTCTTCTCACATAGACTCTGCTGGCCTTGAGTGTTAAAATTCCAGAAATTTTGCAATTACCCTGAGACACATTGGCCCTTGTGGCTGCTTCCGTTCAAGTAGGAGGAGGTCCTGGACATCGTTTATGGGGGATCCAGCACTGTAGAGACTGAAAGACTGAGATTCTCTGGGTGGACCAACTTCAAAAACACTTCCTCTAGATGTAGGGAGAGAAGTATTTCATAAACATTGTGGTGTGCAGTGAGTATATACTTAGCGAGAGTTCAGAACTCCCTAAAACCCAAGAACTGACTGTCCCCTGCTGTACCTGTCCAATTTCTATGAAAGCAGTTGTACCTCTAACTTCAGGGGGGATAAAAGAAATCCCCTTCTCCATCGATCTTCCATGGTACATATATTTTTAATTCACATTAGTATAGGGGTACTGATATTTTAATGCCATGAATTGGTTTTGGACAGTTTGAGACAGTTATCAATATACCCATCACTCAAAGAATGTAAAATATACCTGTTAGATATGAATTTATCCAACTTCTCTCCCTAACTATGGGTCAGTAATGCCACCCCTAAGACATGAAGGGTTGTCAAAGGGTGCGATTGTGGGAGTGCATCTTTCATGGGACTGCACCCTGCTGAGAACAACAGTCTTGTATCTTCAGATCTTGAAAGTTCTCACTGACAACGCTCAGCATTGACTCAGAGAACCACAGGAGCATAGTACTGACTGGACCCAAATGTGCTACGACAACCCACTACTCTATCACAAAGGAAGTACTACTCCATAGGAAGAGGATGGTGCAGTATTCTAAAAGGTAGATGCAGGGACAAAGGAAAACAAAAGCTGTGCTTTCTAGAGCCCTCAAACTTCACATCGATGGATATAAGAAGTAACTATGTTCTCAGCAACAGCACAAACTGTGTGCTTGGCTATGCAACAAAGAATGAAATTCTGTTCCACTGGCAGAGTGTTCTCTGTGTTTGAGATCTTGTGTAAAAGAGGACCCCCCCCACCTCTTTCACTGCCCACTTCCTCCTGCTACCACTGGAATCCAGGGCAGATGATCCACAGGGGTATATGTGGGTAGTGAGTGGTCACTATGACCTTACTTACAGCATGGCTTCTGTGCTTGGGCTCATGCCTGAAGGCAGTAACACTCTCTGTGTGGCAGTGCAGTGCTAATGCCACAGAAATCAGGAGATGTGAAAGCTCTCTGGGACTATAGGGGTGACTGCTCATGAAAGACATCACCAAAATAAGGATGCATCACTCAGGACCCACAGGTTAATCCCATACTGCACTTGCCTTTTCCTGACCACATTGGCTGTCCAAGAACTTGAGAATCTTCTCACACCCTGGCCCACCACTGATATTACTGATATTTGAGAAAACCATCTGGAGGCCCAAGAATAGGCTCTCTGGGAGCCTTCAACATAGGTACCAACATCTACCACCCTGGGGTACAAAGACACATCTTACTGCTGCCACCACTGGGGTCTGAAGACAACTTTCACTAATAATTACACCCTAAATGTTTGGGGGAAAAGCAGAAAGCACCAATACAGGGAATAATCAAAGAAACTATACAGAGACTAGACTTTTGTGAAGGCCCAGAATCAAACCCAAAGTGCCAGGTATTAATTAGCAAATCCACAGAGACATCTCTAGGAAATATTCTTTCCAAAGAAAACAAATTAAAAAATAGGAAGAAGTAACTGTGACACAAGATGCACTAATAATGATGTAAGGGTCTGGGTAACATGAAAAAACAGGGAACTATAGGACCACCAAAGAAACACAATACTGATCCCACAATACACCTTAATCAAAAAGAAACTTTCAAAATTCCAGCAAAAGAACTTAAAATACTGAATTTAAAACAATTCAGTGAGATATAAGGATATTCTGAAAAATAAAATGAGAAATCAGAAAAAGCAATTCAGGATTTGAGTGAGAAAATTATCAAATAGACATTTTTTAAAAAAACCAAAATATAAATTATAAAGCTGAAGAACTCATTGAAAGAACTATAGAATTCATTTGAAAATCTGCTTACCTAAATGCAAGATGGAAATTTTTTGAATTAGCAAGATATGAAGACAGTATGAAAAAGGAGGCTCAATGGTTACCAGGAAGATATAATCCATAAAGATCTTCTCCAGTGTACATTATATTTAAGCTCTCTACAGTGAAAGATGAAGCATGAATCTTAAAAATTGCCAGAAAAAGTGTCTATTCACCAATAATGAAAAAACAGTTAGATGGATAGTGGAATTCTCAATAGAAATCTAGTAGGCAAGAAAAGAATGGGATGATATATTCAAAGTGCCGAAAGAAAATACTGCTAACCAAAAATAGTATAGCGAGAAAAAATTATTCTTCTTAAATGAAGGAGAATGTTTTTAAGAAAAAAAATGCTGAAGGAATTTGTTACCATTAGAATGGTCCTATAAGAAATGCTCAAGGAAGTTATAAATTGGAAGTGAAAAGACAGAGTTTACCAACATGAAAACACATGAAAAAAATGTGAAACTCACTAGCAAAGTAATCACACAAAGGAGAAAGGGAGAGGACTGAAATGATACCACCACAGAAATCTACCAAATCACAATGATAATCAACAAAAGAAAAAGAAAGGAATAAGTAATACATAAAACAATCAGAAAACAACAATAGGACAGAAACAAATGTCACATATCAATAATAATTTTGAAGGTAAATGGATTAAATTCTTCACTTGAAAGAACTGCTGAAGAACTGATGGCTAAAAGGATTTTTAAAAATCACTTAAACATGATTCTACTATATATGTCTATAATAAACTCACCTTACCAGAAAGACACAAAAGTAAAGGGATTAAAAAATCTATTATATGCAAATAGAAACCAATGCAAGTAGGAGTAGATGTATCTGTAAAAGATAAAATATATTTTGTAAGTCAAGAATATTAAACAAGGACAAAAAGGCCATTATTTAAGGATAAATAGATCAACCCAGCAAGAGTAAATAACAATTCTAAACACACAAACACACACACACACACACACACTCAACAATGGAACACCCAGATTTATAAAATAAATATTAGTAGATCTAAAGAAAGAGGTAGAGTATGATATTATAATAGTAGAAAATCTCAACACCTACTCGCAGCATTAGAGGCCGAAGCGCCAGCCACATACACCTGAGTTGGCAGGTTTGAATCCAGCCAGAGTCCGCCAAACAACAATGACAGCTGCAATAAAAAAAATGGCCAGGCGTTGTGGCAGGCATCTATAGTCCCAGCTACTTGGGTGGCAGAGGCAGGAGAATCACTTGAGCCCAGGAGTTGGAGGTTGCTATGCCACAGCACTCTACCTGGGGCGGCAGCTTGAGTCTCTGTCTCAAAAAAAAGAAAGAAAGAAAGAAAAAAAAAATTAACAACTACAACTAAAATAGGATTTAAACTGGACTTTAATATAGATTGACATAACAGACATTTAGAGAACGCTCTAACCCACCATACAGAGTGTACATTCTTTTCAGCAGTACATGGAACATTCTTTAGCATAGATCTTGTATTAGCCCACAAAAAACAATCAACACATTTAAGGAAAATGAAATATATCTATTATCTTCTCAGATCACAATGGAATGAAGCTGAATATCAATGCAAAGAAGAGATACAATATATAGAAATTAATCACCATGCTTCTGAATGAGCATTGAGTCAATGAAAAATTAAGAAAAATTTTTTTTCTTGAAACAATGGAAAACAGAAACACAACACACCAAAACCTGTGGATACAATAAAAACAGTTCTAACAGGGAAATTTATAGCAATAAGTGCTTACTTAATAAATAAAAAGTATGAAGATTACAGATTAAGACTCTAATAGAGCACTTAAAGGAACTAGAAAAACAGGAACAAACCAAACCCAAAGCTAGCAAAAGAAAAGAAATAACAATATCAGAGCTGAACTAAATGAAATAGAGACCAAAAACAATACCACGGATCAACGAAAGAAAAACTTGGTTCTTGAAAAAGGTAAACATTTTAATAAACTGTGAATGCCATCATGTCAAGTTCAGCAACATGATGGAACTGGAAGTCATCATCTTAAGGGTAATAAATCAGGCATAAAAGGACAAATTTTACATGTTCTTATTGTATGTGGTGTGGAAGCTAAAAATTTGAACACTCTCATGGAGGTGAGAGTGTAAAGATAGATAACAGAGATTTGCAGAGTGAGGAGGAAGGGAAAAGATGAAAAGAAGTGAGATAAAATGTACAAACATATAGTAAGATTGCAAGAATCAATTCAATGTTTGATAGCAAAGTAGGGTGACTACATTTAATAGAGTATATTGTACTCAGGTATTGGAAACCCTGAATATCCTAAATTCATTGCTTTGCATTTGATACATTTGACATGTACCCCATAAATTCCTATAAAAATTTTTGCCATGAGTTATTTATCAGATTCAATATGTCAAATATTTGATTATGAAATATTATAGAAAAACAGTGTTTGTTTTCCACTCTTCCTTTTGGAAGGATGGGAAGCAAATTAAAGGACACAAGATAAATGACACTCCATTCTACTTCAGAATTACTCTCTGGTAAAAATGATTGTTTATGGGAATCAAAAAGTTTACTTTAAGGGTGCAGGATTTAATTTGTCTTTAAAGTCT
Source organism: Arctocebus calabarensis (assembly GCA_963573935.1). Lineage (NCBI taxonomy): Eukaryota > Metazoa > Chordata > Mammalia > Primates > Lorisidae > Arctocebus > Arctocebus calabarensis. Next base: position 12,941 of record CAUYON010207907.1, read on the forward strand.
GAAAGAATTTTAACAAATTTTCACAGCTAGGAAAATGTACTGCACACAAAAGAAGTGGAATGAATAAACGGACCGACATGAAATGAAGATGTAAAGGATGAGTCAATGGTTGAATTAACAAGAAACTTAAGGTCTGTTGGGATAGATTCAACAGAGTCCATCTTGGAGAGAGAGAGGTCAGATGGGGATTGATTAAATGCCAGGCTGACGTTGAAATGCTAGAAGTAAATGAGGAAGAAATAAATAATTTAGTTTAAAGGCAGGGAATGACCAACTCTAAGTTTTATTTGTATTATTCCAATAGCACCACATGTAGTGGGTAGGAAAAAGAAGGTATGCAATTATGGAAAAGAAATTAAAAGCATTACTGGCTGCAAACACTGTGTGAAAAATTCATCTCCTATGAATGGCACATTTCCTCTCTGACATTTAGCAGAACATTGCTGTGGTACCCTATTTTAGACTGTTTTAAAATAGAACTGGTTTGAAAATGTAGATGTTCCTGTATAAAAATTAATCCCTTCATCTCACTTGTTATGAAAATAGAGACAAGTTTCTGAGTTCCTATACAGGTTGAGTGAAATAGCATTTGCTTGTGACGAAGGTGCAGGTAGTACTCAATGAACGCTAGCATGGTCCTCCTTTTCTAACAAATTTCATGTCCCATCCTTAAAACTAAGGGGGGATTTATCTTATAGAATCATAGATCTTTGGAAATGGTAATATACAGGAGGAGAAAAAAGTGTGTAAGTGTTGAATAATGTTAAGTATTACATTTTTTTAGAATTAATTTTCATTTTTATTACCTTTTAATACAACAGTAATACCAAAAAAAAAAAAAAATTGCGTTCTATTTGTTCTAGTTACCTTTTTAGCATGACTTCATGGGAATTTGTGATCTCAAAAAGTACATTCATAATTGACTTCTCCTATGTAAACATACATTATGCTACCCATAGACTTTATTTTCCTCATTAAAGATCACTTTTCTTTTCACCTAATAAATAATTTTTTAGTTAGAACATCCTGGCAACATTATACAATGCTGACATTACACATCTGCACAGTGACTGAAATTAGATCAAAGTAGACAAAATATTTAATTGAAAAATAAATCAGCCATCATTTTGTAATAGTCACTAAAAAGTGACTTTTATTGACATTTCTTTCAGTTTTCTTTTGTAAGTAGGAAAACAAATTGAGATTCCAGAAGCAAATGTAACTAATCAGAGATGAACTTTATTCAATCCTAGATGGATCTTTGTAAACTTTGCTTTTCTGGAGAAGTACAATTTGTCTACTCTACTATTACCTAATTTTTCATTCTTTTGACAGCTAACATCAAGGCTTTGCTGGTAGTTCTTTCCTAGTTGTAATTGCTTTTGTTTCTTTTTTATATTAAATGCGAGAAAAAATAAAATTTGCTAGTACTTGACATGATGTGTAGAGAATCTAACTCTTGATTCTCTGGCTGGTATATAATAAGAACAATAGAAAAGGTCCCATCCTCTTACTCTTTTTTTTCTACCACCATTCTCATTCATAGAATTCACACACACACACAGACACACCCATATACTGCTTTTTACACTTTGACAGGAGCTACTCTTTAAACAATTAAAAAAAAATCAGGAACCTCTATATGATAATTGTAAGTATATAGGAAAAAATCAAAAAAATAATGTAAACACGAAAAGTTGATTTTTTGATTCTATAACTAAAATAAACGCTATAACAAAATGCTTAGTCAGTGACATGAGTCATAAACATAAGATATGAAGGTTTATAAAGTGTAAGTCATTTATATACTATTCTTCATATTCTCAAATAGTTAATTTTAGAAAATATTTATGTGACCACTCATTGATGGTGCCATCATTGCATGAATTATGCCTTATGTTAGGTATAACTTGACAGGGAAATACGACAACCTATTGGGACAGATATTCTCTCTCTGTGCTTCATTGCATTGGAAGGACAAGTCGACAAAATCTTTATACTTTACAGCCAGCTACAGGCTCCAATATGTACATTTCCACATGCCCCCAGGTACGTCCAGACTGCGGCCTGTGGGCCGTATGTAGATTATTTGAGCACTGTTGGCTCACCTGTGTTACCATATATTGTGAAAATTATGTGGGGTCCTCTCTTTTGTTCATCAACTTCATTAGTGCTTTTGTTTTTAATGTGTGGCTCCAGACAATGCTTCTTCCAATGTGTGGCAAAAAACAAACAAACAAATAAACAAAAAGTTAGACACGCCTGCCTGCTAGACTATAACCAATTTCCATCAATGCTTCCACCACCTTACCTGCCCAGCCACGTGCTCCTCACGTCCTTCCCAGGCCTATGCTACTCAACAGCAGTGGAAAAAAGCTGCAATACTTTTCATCTCAGCGTGATTTGATCTACTTAGGGCTCTCTGAGGCCTACCAGCAAATGCTTTCATCCTCCTCGCTTACTTCTGAAGCTAACACAATCATGACGAAAACTACCAAGTAACCTCTTAGCCTTTAAAAAAGAGATAATTTTAAGTACACCATTTTTATTTATTTTTTTAGTGATGGTGTTTCCTATTTGATAAAATCAAGTTGTTTAAAATATTTTCTAACACTTAAAAGGCTTTGACTTTTTCGGTCAATATTATTTCTAGTATCAACTAAATCTAACTCATAGTATATTAGACAGCCATTAACCAAAGGTAATGTTAACATCCTATAGCTCGAACTACCATATTAAAATATGTATTATCAATTAAAATCATATTTATTGCAATGATTAATAAATATACGTGCAACATACTAAAAGTGATTAAAAATTTATAGTTAAACCACCTTGTTCTGTAGCTATTTTCAGCCTACTGGCTGATATCAGCCTTGTATGTAGTTAAGAAAAAATATGAGAAGGAAGGGGTATTCAAGACTGAACAAGCAGAGAGGTGAAATGGTAGGGAACTATTTTATGACTAAATCAATGTTCCAACTGATGCCTTCAAATTTATGCCTGTGATGAACTAAACATAATTTTGGCATGTTTACCATGTTTATTTATTCTTTGTATAAAGGCAATCTGGAAAAATATGGAAACACTAACACATTTGTAAACCATTAGTTATTTTTCATTTGATGTATTCTATTGATTACTTTTCAGAACATAAAAATTATAGGTTTATATCTCCTATGAAATGGTAGCCCCTATCTTTGATTTGTTTTCTTTGTTGATATTCTTAATATTAAACATCCAGTTCTCAAAGAGAATATCTGCTATATAAAATAAATATTTAGAAGTAATTTGGCTACCTTTGCTATACTATTTCAAACAAAGTTTTCTCCTGAGCAGAGGCAAGAGTTTTTAATTTGAATTAGAATCTATAATCGAAGATATGTTAATATAAAGTCTAGAAATGTCAGAGAATTATTAATTGTTTTTATTAAAGTACATTCATATAGATGAATAAATGAATAGTTTTAGGGTTAGTTATCCACACGAAATTCAATGATAATAATACTTTAAAGTCACATGTGCCACAGATGATTTCTCAAAGAAAAATTTCTATTTTATAAAAGAAATCTCTTTTCCTTTTCACTTGCATTATCAATGAAATCTAGTTTGAAATACTTTATCATATTACATAATACTTTCCTAAGATTGCTTACTTTGACAATGCATAATTAAATAAAAAAAATCAGCATGATATTTTTCCATCAAAAGTAGGGCACGATACTTGCTGGGGAATCTTTTTAGCAAAGAAGTGACAAAATCAAACATATAAAATAAAATAGTATTAATTATTTCAGAAATACCTGATTAAAAAATATGGTATACTTACATATTGATATCATTTGGCCTGACAAAGAGAATGAATTTTGTCAATTGCAGAAACATAAGTTGACCTGGAATTAATCACATTAAATGAAATAAACTAGTCATAGGAAGGGGAATATTGAACATTCTCACCCATATGTAGGACTTAAAAAATTTGATTTCATGGAAGTAGAGAATAGAACCATAGCTTCCAGAGACTGACAAGGGTCAGGAGGAGAGAAAAGGAGATCAAAAGAGGTTAGTCAATAGTAAACATATAGAGTTAAATAGAAGAAATAAGTTCTAAAGTGTGATAGCTGATTAGGGTGATAACTCATAGCAACAACATTATGAACATTTCAAAGTAACTAGAAGAGAAGGCTTGAAATGATACCAACACCTAAAAATGCTAAACAATCAAGGTAATGTATACCCCAAATGGCCTGACTTAAGCATTTCACATCCCTAGTATATAACAAAGACTCACATGCACCCCAGAGGTATGCAAATGATTATATATCAATGAAGGAGTAAAAATTAAAATAGAAGAAAGAGAAAATTTTGATCCTTAATTTTTTATCCTTATTTTAAAATATTTTTAAATATCCTTATTTTCTTTACTAGATGAATAACTTACACCACTATAGGTAATTGAAATCAACTAAAACCAACTAAAAATGGAAGTGAGGTATTTATTAACAATTACATGTGTAAACCAAATTATGGAAGAGTCATGAAAAAGTCCAACTTGACATTTTGATTTAATTTAACCATGACTCTCCCTAGTGTTTGATTTCCTCTCAGTCTTGAGTCTATTAGCCCATTTGACCATGTAGCTGTACATGAAGAGGCTTTCTCTAACAGATAATATACACATACCATCATCAGTGCATAATCTCACTTAATTCATATGACACCATTCTGATAGAAATGGAGGCTTGAACTAGAACACCATTTTATCCAGAAACATGAAGATAGCAGATCACAGAAACAATTTAAATGCTATCTATTTGATGGCAGGAGACCATATTCTAAACCAATATTGGAGGACATGGGTGTTAGCTTAAGGTTTTATTTTAATATAATTTCAGATAAAGTTAAAAAAAAGTAAAGAAATTTGATTTTTTTTTCAATTTTGGAGACTATTAATAGTATGATTACAAAAGTCAATTGAGAGGGCGGTGCCTGTGGCTCAAAGGAGTAGGTTCAACCCCCCCCCTGGCCAAAAACCTCAAAAAAAAAAAAGTTAATTGAGATAAAATAAATTAATGCAGTTGAGGTTATAGTTTTGGTGAAATGTTAATAACTTTTTTTTTTTTTTGGAGACAGAGCCTCAAGCTGTCACCCTGAATGGAGTGCTGTGGCATCACAGCTCACAGCAACCTCCAATTCCTGGGCTCAAGTGAGTCTCCTGCCTCCGTCTCCCAAGCAGCCGGGACCACAGGCACCCGCCACAATGCCCAGCCATTTTTTTTTTTTTTTTTGGTTGCAGCCATCTTTGTTGTTTGGCAGGCTCTGGTTGGATTTGAACCCGCCAGCTCAGGGTTGAGCCACAGGCGCTGAGCCGAAATGTTAATAACTTAAATGATGAAAAAACACATTGAGAAACTAAATATAGTCATATACTGCTTAACAGTGAGGAACCTTTCTGAGAAATGTGTTGCTAGGCAGTTTTGTTTTATGACCATCATAGCATGCACTTATAGAAAGGTAGAAGCTATCACCCACTGTACACCCGGGCTATACGGTATAGCCTACTACTCCTACGCTGAAACCCTGTACAGCGTGTTACAAAACCTGCAAGTAGTTATAACACAATAGTATGTCTTTATATATCTAAACATAACCAAACCTAGAAAAAGTACAATAAAAAATAGAATATAAAAGATAAAAATTGGTTTCCCTGTATCGGACAACATGCAATGAATGATGCTTGTAGGACTGAAATGATCTGGGTAAATGGTTAGTGAATACGAGTCCCTAGACATTACTTTACATAATTGTGCACTTCATAAGCACTAGATTTAGGCTACTCTAATTTGATTAAAATATTTTTCTTTTTTAGATAACAAACCTTCTATGTGTTAAGGTTTTTATATTTTTTAAATCTTTGTAATAGTATGTAGCTTGAAACACAAACATATTGTACAGCTGTACAAAAATATTTTTTCTTTACAACCTTATTTTAAAAATCGCTTTCATTTTTAATTTTAAACCTTTTTTTATGCTTAAATGATTTTGTTAAAAAACAAAATTCAAATACACAAGTTAACCTACTAGACCTACACGGAGTCAGAATCATGAGTATCGCTGTTTTCTATATCCACATCTTGTTTCAATGGAAGATCAGATCTCCAGGGTCAATAACAAGCATTGAGATATCATCTCTTATGAAAATAATGCTTTGAACGCCTCCTGAAGAACCTGCCTTTGATTGTTTTACAGTGCTTTTTTTTTTTAATATAAATTGGCAGATGTAGTGGCTCATGCCTATAATCCTAGCACTTTGGGAAACTGAGACAGGTGGATTGTTTGAGCTCAGGAGTTCAAGAAAAGCCTAGGCCATAGTGAGACCCTGTCTGTACTAAAAGCAGAAAAATAATTGCTGGGTGTGGTGATGCACGCTTGTAGTCACAGCTAATCAAGGGGATCATTTGAAGCCACGAGTTTAAGGTTGGTGTGAGCTGTGATGCTACAGCCCTCTGACCAGGGCAACAGAGAAAGACTCTTCTCAAAAAAAGTAAAAAATAACTAAATAATCAATAAAAATATAAATAGAGGAGGTACACTCTAAAATAATGATTTAAAGTATAGAACAGTATAGAGGATTAAACATCATACTTACTAAAACAGGATCATAACTCATCTGAGGAATTACTGAGAAAAAGACATCCTCCTGGCAATCCTGGTGTCAATCCGGGTCTTGCGTGATCATTTATGCGGTCGTGACAAAACAATAAATACATTAACCTATAATATAGTTATTTATTGTCATCATCAAGTATTAAGTACTACACACGACTGTATATATTATGCTTTTATGCAACTAATAGCATAGAAATAGGTTTGTTTACACCAGCATCACTCCAAATATGTGAGTAATATGTTGCACTATGACAGTATCACATCTAAAAGGTCACTAGGTGATAGAAATTTTTCACTTTTGTTATAATCCTGTGAGACCACTGTCACATACTCTTTTGTTGAGGAAATGTTACATGTACATGGTAGTATATGACAATCTGTTGTTCTATTAAGAGCAGCAAGAGATTTTCATCATTATATTTTATGTTTAGCTTATTTTGAATAAAGAAGTAGAATAGATAGGACTCAGTTCATTGACTCTCCCATGTTTATGAAATCAGAAAAGCCTTTTTAAAAGGCAAATTTTTGGTGCCTACTGAAAAATTTTTCATGTCCGTGCTGCTGTCTTAGTAAACCAAAGATCTGCTCAGAATATGAACAACACCTTCAGATCAAATAATTTATTTCATAACCCACCACTAGAATACCATTGCAATACTCCAGATTTGTACTACTTGAACAGCATTATAGTTTTTAAATGACTGTTCTTTTGAAAAATCTCTGCTGATAAGTATTTTGATGGGTAGTTCCCTGAAATGATTGTGTATTTTCATGCATTGTTCTTTGTTCTCACCCCTGTGTCTGAAGTCTGATCTTCCCTTTATATGATTTCATTTAATGTATCTGAAAGGTTTCCCATTGTCTACATAATTTTTCTTGTTTGAAGGTCAATGCCTTCAGTTCTGTCATTTGTTTTCATGTAACAGAGTCCCTTCTTTTCTCAGCCCCTCCCACAATACTTTCTTCTGATGTAGATGTTTAATGTAATACGAGATCCACTGATCATTTCATACATTCACAACATGCCAGAATCACTGCTGGTTTATTTCATATACTAGATATTTCATTTGTATTCATTTTCACAGAAACAAATATCAGAATTTTTAACCTGCCCACTCTTAATTATATCAAGTAAATATATAATTATATTGTCCTAACTAAAATTGGCTAGAATTTCTCCAAAACATTTTGGTTTTGTTTTTTTTTTTTGAGACACAGCCTCAAGCTGTCACCCTGGATAGAGTGCT
>CAUYON010207909.1:0-58444 GCA_963573935.1 Arctocebus calabarensis
TAATCCCAGCGCTGTGGGAGGCCGAGGCGGGTGGATTTCCAGTGCTCACAGTTCGAGACCAGCATAATGACTGAGCCAGAGAAAAGACCCCGTCTCAACCACCAGGACAGAACACACCGCCCGGCGTAGTGGCGAGCGCCTATAATCCCAGCTACTTGGGAGGCAAACCGGACCGCGCATCGTTACGAGGAAGGACAATGGGAAAAAAAAAATAAAATAAAATAAACAAAAAAAAAAAACAAGGAAACCGAAAGCAAAGCCAGCTTGAAATAAAAAAAAAAAAAAAAAAAAAATTTTTTTCTAAGACTGAGCCAGTTTCTCATATACATGTTGAATATCCTAAATGTAAAATACGAAGTGCTCCAAAATGCAAAGTATTAACATGATGTTCCAAGGAAATGTTTATTGAAGCATTTTGGATTTTTGACTTTATGATGCTCAAACGATAAGTATAATACAAATATTCCAAAATGTGAAATTTGAAACCCTTTTTGGTCTCAGTCATTTCAGTTCCGGGATACTCAGCCTGTACCAAGTTTTCAGTTTAAGGTGACCTTTCTAGTTGATGAGTAACCATACATCTTGCTGCTCTTTATAGACCATCTTGGACTTCTTCCTCCCTTAATTTGTTCTTTTCAGGAACTTTTCTATTTTCTAGATCCAGACCCTCAGTCAACTCCTTCTTAATCTCTTCAGCAAGAAAAATGTCTAGGCAGTTTTTCTTGATTAAGCCGCAGGTGAACCCAGTGACTACTTTTTTTTCTCTTTCTTTGATGGTACACTATAAGTAGTTAGGAACCAGTTTGAATCTATATTAAATCCTTGATTTAGTTTGGGAGTTGGAACAGGTTATTTACTACTCTAGGTTTGTCAGTCTTCTGTATGTCCTACTTCTGACATAACAGTAGTGAAGATGAAAGAAAGCATCCTTCAGTGAAGGCATCTTTTCACTGAAGTGGATGGTCCCACCACATGTGATAGAGAAGCTGTATGTAAGTAGCTGACTCAATCTGACATTAACCTCTTTCTTTTGTTCCCCATCTCATAATGGCAAACACCACATATGTGTATTTGTATTAACTGAAAGTTATACTTCTAAGTATAAAGCCTAATGTGACTTCTGTACTTTAGCTTGAAGATCTTTGATAGACCTACATACTTGTGTGTTAGTTGGTTTGGGGGCGGCTGCAACAGAATACCTGAGATTGTGTAGTTTATAAAGAACAGAAATTTATTTCTTATAGTCTTGCAGGCTGGAAGTCCAAGGTCTAAGGGCATTAATTTTTTTTTTTCTTTAGCTGTCTTTTAATGTCACTTTAAATAACAAGTGTCAAATTTAAGTAAATTTGAATACTTTTTCAAATGACTCCTATAATAAAATCTCATTTGGTCAGGAGTAGGGATGGGTGAGGGTGAAAAATATGCTTAATTATTAATAAATTTAAATAATAGGATATTTTAAGAGAAAAATAGTTTAAGGTAGGCAATATCTGGTAACAGCATCTGGTAAAGACTCGCAATTTACGTAACAGCATACACATAAAGAGGCAAGTTCCAGATTTTTATCCCTGTCCTGATATGGTGACCGCTTTAGTTATTTCCAACTTGCCTTCCTCTTAATTTTGTTAGTTTTTTTAATTCTAACATTGTTAAGACTTTCTTAAGTCTAGGGTGAGTGTAAAGTTTAAATCATACACAGTCTTGGTTGCAGAGATATATCTGTTAGAATTAAGTGTGTTTATATGTAACAGGGATTTACAATATGGTGAAATAAAGGTGCTTTTGTTTTTCTATTCTACCTTCTGTAGCACATAGTTTCTATCTTCAGAGCCACCTCATGAGCCAAAGTAGCTTCCAGGACTCCAGCTATTGCTTCGTTATTCCCACACAGAAAAGAAAGGACATCTGACAGAAGGGGTGAAGGGGTGTGTACCAGCAGTCCCTCCTGCTCCTAGTCAGGAGTTTTTTCTTGAAGTCCCACCTAATGCTGTTCATTTCAGTGCCCTTATTTAAGGGTAGCTGCTTCAAATAAAATGAGTGTTTTACACAGAAAGGATCAATGAATATTGAGTGGGAAGCTCACAGAATGGGTCACAGAGAGGCCGTTTTGGTAATTAAGGGCTACACTACATTGAAGGCAAACTATTTGAGGTACTGAAAGGACCAATAAGGAATGCTCTGGTGAATCTTCTAATCCTAGTGTTTGAACTGGAAGGATTGTAACAAAATAAGGGATTGTGTTCTGAGGGTGGGCAGATAGCCAGACCGCATGTGGATTTTTGGTTGTCAGAAAGCTGTAAGAATTATATCAAATTTCTGACCCCCTCTCAGTACATTAAATGTAATGATAGTACTGCTCACAAAGAAGTCCCAAATTTTATTCTCTTGTGTAATTTAAGCAAATTAGTATATTAATAAATTTAGAAAAACTCCTCTGTGCTTCTCCCAACCTTTGCTCATGACAGGCTAACATGGTACTTCTACTTTTAGTAACTTTACCTGAAAGATTGCTTTTCTATAGCTGAACACAATTGCCACTGCTCTGGTGATTAAACATATGAGCCAATTTTGACTTTTGACCTTGAATGTACGAGTTGGGTTTCCTTGACAAGATACCTAAGTTGTATTGTCATACTAATTCCCTAATGTTCCCAGTAAGAACAGCTTTGTATCTTTACCTCCTAATTTTGTTTTTTTGTTTGTTTGTTTTTGAGACAGTCTCACTACATCACTCTCCGTACAGTGCTGTGGCATCATAGCTCACAGCAACCTCAAACTCCTGGGTTTAAGCCATTCGCTTGCCTCAAGCGAATTCATTCATTCATTGCCCCCTGCAATGCCCAGCTATTTTTTTGTTGCAGTTGTCATTGTTTAGCAGGCCTGGGCCATGATGGAACCCGTGAGCCTGGGTGTATGGGGCCATAGCCCTAACCACTGAGCTACAGGCACCGATCTGTTACCTCCTAATTTTGAAATCCTTATGCCAGAATCTAATTCAAAAGGCGCAACTCCAGTTGTTGCCATTTGGCAGTAGAAGCTAATGGAGCTTAGGGGTTTTTTTGCTTTTGATGCTCAGAATGATGCTGCAGAATAATTGAAGCATAGTGATTAGGAGCAGAGAAAGGATCCTAATTCTGTGCCATTGAGGTCCAAAAGCTCAAGGTGTAGGCACACACTCCAGAGCCGCACTGTCCAAATTTGAATCCCAATACATTGTGTGAACTTGGACAAGTTAGTTATATGCTATATAATCCTGTTGATTGGCTAGGGGTGAATGTCCATCTAAATTATAAATAGGAAGTGATTAATACTTAATCCTTCTCATTTAGTGATAGTCTGTAGCTAAAATGCCTTTAGAAATGAATAGGAAGATTGGAAACCCTTACTTTGTGAACTGAATAAGTATAATGGAACATTTATTAATAGCTAACATTTATAGGACTCTCCCAACAAGACTAAGTAAATATTCTTGTGCATGTGGAGAAACAAAGGCACTGAGACCAAGTAAAGTTGCCCAAAAGTTGCATCAAAAGTAAGAATCATAGAAGGGTTTAAATCCGAGTCTCTGATACCTGTACCCACTGTGGAAATGGAACATGTCTTTGGCATTTCCCAAGTTTACATTATAGACCACACACTCCAAGATGGTTCCACTCACTCATTGGTTTTCCATTGCCTCTAATTAGTCCCAGTCTCCTTTATAGTTTCCCTTTCAGTTTGTTTTTCAAAATAATGTTGGCATGTTTTGTCCTAAGCCTTCCATGCTTAGTTGGCTTGGTTTTTCATGATGTTTTTATATGCTAATATCTAGCAGATCTGCTCCTCCCCTTTCCTCACCTCAAGCTGTACATTTATTTATATATGTGACTAAATTTAGACTTCACTAATACAGCCCATGAGCACCTCAACATGCATGTCTAAAGCTAAATTATTATTCTGTCCAACCTACATCATCTCAGAATAAGAAAAATAAATGAAACTTTTCCCCCTTCAAAATCTCTTGCAGCCAAAAATATTGAGGTTGAAAGTGAAGTATTGAGGCAAAGTCTTACACATGAGCTAAATGACCACATGCCTTCCTGTTCTTCACCACTTTTCTGCATCACCACCACTACCCACCTATAATATTCTTTACTTCTTTTCTTCATGGCACTTGTTAACAACTTACTACTATAGTAACTTGCTTGTATGTTTGTTTAATGTACTTTCCTCTCATTTGTAATCCTATAAGGACATAGATTAACTCCCACCAGGGCCACATGTGTGGCCCTTCAACGCATATCCAAACTTCACAGAACAAATCCCTTTGTTAAAAGGATTTGAATTCAGTCAAAAGGCTACACTCAAGGATGCAGGGAGGCCACAGTTCCTCACCCATGGTAGAATCTGTTTTAATACTTATTAGTGTATAATCAGCAATAGCGGAAGGACTAGCAGTAGTAACAAATAAATATTTGATTGATAAATGAAGTTAAAGTAGACTTCAGAGAACCAGTTTTATGTTTCTGTCCTTTAAAATCATCTACAGTGAAACTCTTCCACTTTTCAGCTTATTCACAGAATTTCATGAGATCTTTCTGAAGTTTACTAAAAGTTTTACGACTCTTACCAGTAGAAGAGTTTTATCTCATATTCAAAAGAAAAATATAATATAGCTAGTAATACAGTATTATCTGTTTACCTTAATTGGGAGAATAAAAAACATAGTACTTTGCACCAAACACAAAACAAATATTGACAGGGCTGTGTTTTGACCTGGAGTTTCTAGATCGATTTTATACACCATAACTGTTTTCTACACACTGCATCAGGGTAGTGTATGTTCATGTGATGATCCCGAGTGCCTTTTAAATAAGTGATAAAATGTGTTGTTTAAATCAGTGACTTAAAGTTGAAAACAAGTAAATAAAATATATAACCCAGATTTCATAATTATAAATAAAGATTTTTTAGAATATTTGAAAATGATGTTCTAGTTCAAAATCAACTTCATTTATCCCAATATTCTGACAAAGATGGAGTATCTTATGAGATACATATGGAAACAAATTTAGATTGAAAATTCTTTAAATACTTAAGTCAAAATTATTATTCTCAGTAAAAGACACAGTAACTGTTACTGGAGAGTTGATAAAGAGAAACCAGCTGCCCAGAAATAAGGGTTAATTATTATTATTAATACAACTGCATGAAGTATGTGCTTTGGTACCCCACTTTGATGAATAAGAAAGGTGAGTAGCAAGTATGGATAACTAGTCTAAAATCAGACAGTTTAGAAATTGTAACTAGGGTGGTCTCTGATTTCAGAAAGCACAAGTGCCTAAATCATTTCTGCTTCCAAAGAAAATTACATAGACTCTTAGAAATTTAGGAGCTGTTAAAGGTAACTTTCAGGTAAGATTGAAAATGAATTATACAAATGTGAATATATTATTCAAGCAAGGAACAAATTTCAGATCTCAAGAGATGCTTAATTTTCAAAAATAATCTCTACTCAGGATAAAAAAGTTCCATGACATATCCAAAACTCTTCATTTCTGGCATCCTAAGAGAGTGGGATGATGCAATCTTTGTATAATTGTAATCTCAACAATGAACTACCAAGGTAATATGGTTTTGAGAAGGCTTAGGTTCATGATAATCAAAGAGATGAGAGAAACAAGGAAGATACAAGTCAGCTTTGCAGTTCCTTGCCCAGGACAGTCAAGAAAGTTGAGCTGTAGACTGACATTTGCTAAAGAACCATGCAGATGTCAGCTGGTAGTATATCAGAGGTTCTAACATTGTTCTCTGCCCTTCTAGCCATCTCAGTAATGTAGGACTAGCTTATTTATCCTGATTATTCTTTCTTTTGAGAGAAAACAGGATTATAAGTGAGTAGAAGTGGCAGAAGAAGTGAGTGAAAATGGCAGCACCTGTCCTGAAACACACACTGTCTCCTATTGTTTATCAGCTGCCATGACTGAGCCTGGGACAACTTTTAAGAGAGTGAGAATAGAAAACAAATTGTTTATTTTGGACTTTCTAGTTTCTCAGTTTTAGGAGATATAAGCATTAATCTTTTTTATTTTTCTTTAGATACAGTCTCGCTCTGTAACCATGGATAGGATGCAGTGGTGTCGTCATAGCTCACTGCACCCTCAAACTCCTGGGCTCAAGTAGTCCTCCTGCCTAAGCCTCCTGAGTAGCTGAGACTACGAACGTGTGCCATGCCGCCGGACTGATTTTTCTGTTTTTTTGTAGAGACAAGATCTTGGCTCTTGCTTAGACTGGTCTTAAACTCCTGAGCTCAATGGATCCTCCTGTTTGTGCAGGCATGGTAGCATGTGCCTGTAGTCCCAGCTACTCAGGAGGCTGACGCAGGAGAATTGCTTGAGCCCAAGAGTTGCAGGTTGCTGTGAACTAGGCTGAGGCCATGGCACTGTTTAAAAAAAAAGAAAAAAGAAATATTGTTTGAGGTAATTGATGTACCAGTTACCCGGATTTAATCATGACATCCTTGTTTCAAAGTATCATAGACACCTTATAAATATGTACAACTATTGCATAGCCATTAAAAATTGATTAATTCTAATCCAGTTGGGTACACTCTTTGTTAGGGACTTGATAAGGGGAATAAACCTATTAAACACTGAGCTTTGGATTTATAGTTTTAACAGCGAAACAGTGTTAGTTACAAATAATTTTAAACTACAGTATCTTTTTCTGGTAGCTCTTTGCTGTTAACTTTCTCAGCTGTGTAATAGGGAGGCAAGGTAATGATTTGTATGTACCCATTGATCTGAATCTCAAAATGAAAGCTATGTGGTTGAATTTATAGCAATTTCTAAGCACATTTGTTCAATAAATATTAACTGAGCAACTATTATATGTCAGAAATTGTTCTACTAGCTGAAGATAAGGCAGTTACCAAACATAATTTCCTGCCATCATGAGACTTCCATTAAAGGGGGGAAAAGACAACAGAAAGTAGATTGTATGTGGTGTATTGGGAGGTAATATAGGATTATTTGCTTTTATGACTTAGACACTAAAAGTACCTTTCAGTCTCTTAAAGTGCTATACAATATTAATATCTTAATATCTAAAATGCGTGATTGGTAGAATAACATCTATTGTGAATTTAAGAAATGATTGTCTATTTCAAAAATAGAGCCCATGTGTTGAAGAAATTTGGTTGTGTAGGAGGGAGTGGTTCAAAATTAATACTTTCATTCATATTTTGTATACTTTTATTCATACTTTTATATTGCTATTTTTAAATATTAAAGTTTTAGTATCTTTAAGTCTTTAGGACAATGGAAAATATTTTAAAAGTTTAGTATTATTACTACTTCCTCACTAACAGTGTTAATAGCATTTACCCTGAGAACTTCTCTTTTATTTACTATTAAAAGAAAAATCTTCATAATTTTGAACTTAATAATTTGACTGCACAAATTATTTTTCAGTTTATTGTGATCAACATTTTGTCTATATTTCTACTACAAAGTAGAGTAAATAGTATAAATAAAATATAATGTCCACATAAAATATCAAAGTTCTCCAGAAAAATCAGTTTTAAATTACTAGAATATTTATTAAACAAATGTATTGAATAAATAGCAATCAATCAAGTATCTGGGAAAGAAGTTAAAAATCTCACAGTTTTTAGTTGTTGAGATAGGACAATTTAATTTGATGCCTCTTGCAGCTTCTGTGTTTTCCACTTCCCACTCTTCTTAATTCATCTATTTACACTCTCCCTCATTTGTTTTTCTTTCTACTGACTCAACAGCTTGCTAACCTGCAGTTATCTTTTATGTATCCAGGCACATTGGCCTAAAGCAGTTATGCCGCTGCCCACAGGTTGAGAACCGCTGGCCTGAAGCGTGATTAGGGTAGCAGAAATGCTTGCATCACCCATGTTTAAAAGGGAAAAAAAATTAAGGAAAACCTTTTCTCTCTTTCCTTTAAAACATAGTTCTTGAAAGAGCAATGTTCACTTAGGGTCTTTTCTTTTCTGCCACTATAGTTCAGCCTCCTTTAATTTGCAAACCTCTCTTGCTTTCACCACTGACAGTCCAGCTGTCAGCCCAGTAGTTTCATGTTCTTGCACCTTCATAGTCTGACATTTAACATCTCCCTTTCTTGAAATACTGTCTTGGTTCTGTGATAAAGTAGCTCTGGCCTCTTATTGCTGCCTGCTTTTTTACCTTCTTCCCTAGTTCATTGCCTATTATAAGCACCTCTTTGAATTCTGTTTTTGTCTTTTTCTTCCCTTCTTCACTTAACATATTTTTTTTCACTGCCACAGCTTCAAGTTTATGTCTGTAAGCTAGTAAGGTAAGCTGGAACTCCATAAACATAATGCAGAGAGACATCTTTCTTCTAACCTTCAGGCCCATATAGCCATCCTCCCTGCTAGACATCTCACATAGATACTATGTAGGCGTCTTGACCTTAGTTTCTTGAAGTAAATATATGTCCTTACTTGCATATACACATCCTTTTTATATTTTCTTCATAAGTGGTTAGCATGGAACTACAGACCCCATCTCACAGAGATTTTGATTCATTAGAGGTCTAGGGTTAAGTCAGGAATTTGCATTTTAACAAGAATTCCCGCTGACTCCTACGCAGGTGATGGAAGGACTAGGTTCTTCAGGACTTAACCGTGTATACATGAAATCTAGCCTAAGCTCTGCTTTTCAAGATGTGTGCCCTGTCAGAGACAGTTTTCCAATGTGCAAAGGCAAATTGAGCTATATGCCAGCGCCCTCGCTGCTTCCCTCCCACCTGCCTTTCTCATGTCGTCTATCTATGAGTCCGAGTGAGTCTCTCCTATCTCTCTGCTGGATCTCATTCCTGGCCATTATTCTCTCTTATCTGTATCACCTCAAGAACCACATGCTGGTTTCATAGACTTAATCCCTTCTACCCCCACACTCAAAATCATGAGAAACACCTTTAGAATATGCAAATCTGAGCATCCCAGTTCAATTTTTTTTTTTTTTTACTGGTTCTTTGGCATTTTCTTAGAGTTAATTAGCTCCCTAACATGACATGTAAGACATCTCATTACAATGTAACTGCTTACCTGGCCACTTTACCTTTTCTTATCCCTCCAAAGGCAGGCTAGTAGTCATCCCCTCCATTTCTCTTTATCTCACTTCTGTGCCTTTGATTATCTCGTGCCCCTGTCTTAAACATTTCTTTCTCCTTTCCTTTCTCCTTGTATGCAACTTTTTAACTTGGAGAGTACATGTATTAAATAAGCAAAATGATAAATAATATCTTTGCCTATGTCACAGGGCTGCTATGAATAGGGTGAGAAAAGATGATGTATGTAGAAACCCTATATAAATAAATATAGGTGAATACAGTATGTGATAACAAACGTTAGTATTAATTTAAACTGAAAGATAGAAGGGTTTTGTTTCCATCTCATGAAAAGATGAAATACAACTAAAGGTATTGCTATGATTGGTTAGTATGTGAAATAGCTTTTTCATTAACAAATTGATTTAATATTCTGTGTACATTGAAGAGGTTTGACTTTTATCCTGAGTTGACCTTTCTGCGATATGATTTTCAGTAGCTTTTTCTGCTCTAGTTTCCCTTATTTCCTCATTTAGCAGCTGCCCAACAAATCCTTTTACCACAGTTGTTTTTTTTGTTTGTTTGTTTTTCTTTAATCAACGATATGGATTTTGTTCACTTATCAACATATTTCCCCTATTTCCTTTGCAGTCCTTTTGTCTCTAATAAGGATTATCTGATAAAACTCCACTGTGGTTGTGATTTTATGGGGGAGAGGGGAAGAAGCTGTTTTTGTTTGGGTGTTAAATACCCATTATTTTGCAGAGTATAATGCATTCCCATGTTCAATGTCCACCCACATTTTTGACCCAAATTTTCAGGAAAAATGTCTTTTAATTTTTTATTCAAAATTTTCTTTTATGTTTAAGTACTTTTTGTATTACAAAAGAATTGTAGCATTTATTTTTTTAACATATGGTTGTATGAGACATTTTATGTACTGCTAATAAATAGTACTACCCATGTATAATGCACATCCTTATTTTTCCCTCAAAAATTTGGGCAAAAAAAGTGCACGTTATATGCAGCAAGATATGGTACTTTTGATTATTAGGTACATTGTTAGCCTAAAATAATTTTCACAATCTAAAAAAATTTAGGATTTTTGGATGTTTTAGGAATGTGTCTCTTGTACCATTTTAGAATCTTAATCCTGTCTGTTTCACTTGTTTCATTGGAACATAGAATACAATACTTGAAGTCTAATTTGTCTTGGACTCAAGAACATTATGTTCTTACCCAAACCAAAATGCATTCTTTACAGGCACTTCTTAATTTTAAATTTTCACTACTTAAAATGATAAAAGATTTTGTTTTTCCTAAAATAAAGTTGGCTTTATTTCCATTGAAAAACCAAACTATACCTATTACAAGAAAATCAAAATACAGCAAGCAAAAAGCAATATTTAAGGTTCATAAGCCCACCTATTTACTAATAGTGTTTTAATATTTTTGGTTCTGTAGTAGGGCATGTGTGGAGGAGGGAGAAATGTTTTTAAAACATATTTGTGTTTTAAAAAATGGAAGCAAACTGATAAAATGTTTAATAACCATCACTTTGGTTTAATGTACTAGGAGCATCTTTTTCGTGTTAGTAGGTAACATTTTAACCACATCGGATTTGGGGGGGGGGGGGTTGTGTGTGTGTGTGTGTGTGAGAGTGAGATTTTTGGCTGGGACTGGGTTTGAACCCGCCACCTCCAGTATGGGGCCCGGTGCCCTACTCCTTTGAGCCACAGGCATCACCCAGTTTTGGTATTTTTTTTAGGTTGCATCCTGCTCTCCCATAATTTGTTTAACCAGTATCACATTGACAAATATTTAACTTCCAATTTACCGATAGTATAATGTTCCTATACATTCACCTCTTGCTTGTCTGATTAAGTTCCCGTTGCATGTTTTAAATTCACAGAAGTAGACTTGTAGCTCAAAGGCATGTCCCAATTTGCAGTCCTGTCACTTGTTTTCATGTCTCTAGTTACTACTGAATTGATACTATGTAATGTCATTTATAAAACTATGTTTCCTTATGAAAAAATGTTATCATACCTTAGTTCTCTAACCTCTGTTTACATCCAAGTTCTTCTTACTCTAAAATTTCTATGATGTAATAATGACAAATAGTCATGGTATTTAAGGATATCAACCCCAACTCAAGAGAGAATTTAGGCACCTAGGTAGGAGTCAGTATGTTGCCCTGACAATAACTTTATATCAGCGGTTCTCAACGTGTGGGTTGCAACCGACAGGAACTGTGTTAAAGAGCCACAGCATTAGAAAGGTTGAGAACCACTCCTTTATATCCTTAGCTCTGTATAGTAGTTTCTTTAAAAAGCCTGTAGGAAGGTGACTGAAGAATAGATCTGCTGGGGTGTATACTGGTATAATACTACATTTATGTAGTCCACATTACTGTAATTTCTTATTTCTGTTTTAGCAATTTATAATTATTATTGCTTTTTCTTTTTTCTTATCAAATGGTTGGTGAGCTATCTAGTAATTGTTTCTCAGATCAGCATTAATTTTTACTGTCTGCTGTCTATAGTTATGATTGAATTATAAATGCCTCAAATTCACTAGCTGGTATATCTATTAGATGCTGTTAAAACGCATTTATTTAAGAAATAGTTAACAAGAATTTCATAAACAATGATTTAAATACATGCAGAGAAGTTGAGTTACAGAACTAATGGATTATAGTTGCAGGCCATCTTTTCATGTTATTTTATTTTTTCCTTGTAACAAAAGAGATCAGTTTTTTGTTTTGGGGTTTTTTTGGGGGGAGGGGGTGCTGTTTTTGGCTGGGACTGGGTTTGAACCCACCACCTCTGGCATATGGGGCCGGCACCCTACTCCTTTGAGCCAGAGGTGCTGCCAAAAGAGATCAGTTTTTTAATCAGAATCTTAATTAGTAAGATGGCAATTAAGGAGATGAAGGGCCAAGGGATGGAGTTATAACATTTCTTCCTTTCAGATCCTAAATTTTCTTGTCATAATGGTGTGCCCCTGTTCATCTGGTTATTATCATGAAGGCATTTTTTTCAGGCTCTCTCTTTTTTTTTTTTTTTTTTTTTTTTTTTAGTAACATTTGCCTTTTAACCTTGTCTATCATTAGGAAACTTTGTTTTTCTGCAAGTTGGTATGCTCATATGTTACATCCAAATGGATATTTAAAACTATTAATTCAATCATAGTTAATTTGAGTAGCTCTTTAGGAATTTGTTAATGACAACTTCATGCACAAAAAAATTTAGAATAAATGTCAGTACATTCAATTAAAGTCCTTTGGGGGAAAATGTAACAAGTTCATGGTTACTTGGATCAATTGGATTATTGGCTTAAAATTTTCTATAGTATAACTTGAGTTGTGCCAGTTAAAATATGGCAGAAAAACAAATCAGCTTTTTATATTCTGTGCTACATGTAGTGACCTTGGTATCCTATATTAATATATCAGTAAGGTTTCAAAAGAAACAGTGATGGTGTCTACCAATGTTCTTTTGCCAAATACCCTTTTATTTAATGAATTACCTATGGATAAGCTGTCCTATCCAGTTCAGTAGACAAACCAGAATGTGGTCATTAATATTAATTAAAATTAAATTTAAAATGGTAGTTTCTCAGTTACACTAGCTACATTTCAAGTGCTTAAAAGCCACTTGTGGCATTTCTCAGTTACACTAGCTACATTTCAAGTGCTTAAAAGCCACTTGTGGCTACTGTATTGTAGAACATGTCCATTGTCACAGAAAGTTCTGTGGAACATTGCTATTAAAAAACAGGTAGTAGCTGGCTCGGCGCCTGTGGCTCAGCAGGCTAAGGCACCAGCCACGTACACCTAAGCTGGTGGGTTCGAATCCAGCCTGGGCCCGCCAAACAACAATAACGGCTGCAACCAAAACAAAAATGGCCAGGCGCTGTGGCGGGCGCCTGTGGTCCCAGCTACTTGGGAGGCGGAGGCAGGAGACTCGCTTGAGCCCAGGAATTGGAGGTTGCTGTGAGCTGTAATGCCACGACACTCTACCCAGGGCGACAGTTTGAGGCTCTGTCTCAAAAAAAAAAACAGGTAGCTACCAGACTTCAGACTATACTATAAATCTATAGTGATCATGGTACTGGCACAAAAATAAAGAGGAAAATGTATGGAACAGAATTGAGAACCAAGAGATGAATCCAGACCCTTATCATCATTTGATCTTTGATAAGCCTATCAAAAATATTAATTAGGGGAAAGACTCCCTATTCAACAAATGGTACTGGGTGAATTGGCTGACAACTAGTAGAAGACTGAAACTGGACCCACACCTTTCACCTATAACAAAAATTGACTCTCACTGGATAAAAGACTTAAACTTAAGACAAGAAACCATAAAGATTCTTGGAGAGAGTGCAGGGTAAATACTTGAAGAAATTGGCCTGAGAGAAAACTTTATGAGGAGGACCCCCAGGGCAGTTGTAACAATACCAAAAATACATTACTGGGATGTGATCAAACTAAAAAACTTCTACACTGCCAAGAACACAGTAACTAAAGCAAGTAGACTTCCCTCAGAGTGGAAGAGGATTTGCAGGTTAAGTTTCTGACGAAGGTCTGATAACCAGAATCCACAGAGAACTCAAACTTATTAATATCAAAAGAACAAGTGATCCCATTTCACTACAGGCAAGAGACTTGAATAGAAGCTTCTCTGAAAAAACAGGTATATGGTCTACAGGCATATGAAAAAAATGCTCATCTTTAATCATTAGAGAAATACAAATCAAAACCACTTTGAGATACCATCAAACTCCAATAAGAGTAGCCCACATAACAAAATCCCCAAACTACAGATGTTGGCATAGATGTGGAGAAAAGGGAACACTTCTGCACTGCTGGTGGAAATGCAAGCTAATACGTTCCTTTTGGAAAGAAGTTTAGAGAACACTCAGGGATCTAAAGATAGACTTGCCATTGGATCCTGCAATTCCTCTACTAGGAGTATATCCAAAGGACCAAAAATCACTTGGCAAAAAAGATATTTGGAGAAATAAATAAATTTGGTAATAAATAGTTTCTGGTCAGATAAAAAAAAAAAAAAAGATATTTGCACCAGATTATTCATTGCAGCTCAATTCGTAATAGCCAAGTCATAGGGAAGAAGCCCAGGTGCCCATCATCCCATGAATGGATTAATAAATTGTGGTACATGTATGCCATGGAATACTAGGCAGCCTTAAAAAAAAGATGGAGACTTTACCTCTTTTATGTTTACTTGGATGGATCTGGAACATATTCTCCTGAGAAAAATATCTCAAGAATGGAAGAAAAAATACCAGTGTACTCAGTACTTCTATGAAACCAATTTATATTTACCCACACTTTCTTGTGAAAGATAGATCACAACTATAGCCCAGGATGAAGGAGAAAAATGGAGTGGGAAGGGAGGGAAGAGGGGAGTTTTGATAGAAGGAGGGTAAATGGTGAGACCATACCTATGGAGCATATTGCAAGGGTACAAGTCAAATTTAACAAGTATAGAACATAAGTATCTTAATACAATAATCAAGTAAATGACATGAAAGCTATATTAATTTGATGTAAGCACTCCAAATTGTATTAAAAAAACACATTGTACCCCACATATTCATAAATGTATTCATGCTCTATGTGTATATGACTTAAAAATATATATAAAAAACGAATGTCCTATCAGTATAGGATCTCAGTTCTGCTTTGCCTTTCTTGGTTGAAGTTCAGTTTATATTTTAACATTCTCTCTCTGAACTCTTTGCTCACTGAAATTTGCCTGTATAATTCACTAATTGGATTAAACTGTTTTGATTAACGGCTAAATTCTTAGCACACACAAAAATTTTAAAATGGCATAAACATATCTAAGTTGAAATCTGCTGTCTGAAAACCACCTGTTGATATCTTTCTTTAGGGCAGTAATTCTCAATGTAGAAAAACAACTTGCTGAACCCATCTGTGTATTGGCTTAGTGTGGTTGCCAGTAATTCCATCTGCTACCAATGTAGTTACCTTTTATTTTTAGACAGTATTTTGAGTACTTGAACATGGCAGACTCTCTTTAGTCATTTAAGCGGCTCCTGAGTTAGATGAAGGAATGAGGAGAAGGGAATGAGGTACTCTTTATCACAGTGCTCTGTAAGGTACATAAGGTATCTGATAATAATTTCCAAAAGGCAGAAGATTGTCCTTTTCTGGGTTTAGGAAGAAGTTAGATATTACAACTGTCCATCCTTACCTTCTCACCTTTGGTCTAATCTCCCATCTTAGTTGTGTGACAAGGTAGACGATCTGAGCATCCTCCCACCAAGTGGCAATAGGCTAATGGTAACAACTCCCAAATCAGAGCTCGGCTACGGCTTGCTCATCAGATGCATAGTTGTCTGGTTGAACTGGGTATCAAATCGTGACTTGGGTAAGCAACATTTACACTGCAACATCCCAGACCTGTATCCATGCACAGGCTTAGTACGGATGATCTGACTTGGCTTTGGAGCCTGGGAGGTCACAGGTGCATATGCATTCATTAATCGGATGGTAAGAACTGTTGTGAATTGAAGAAGAGCACATGCCCTATTTATTAACTTGATGCTGCCTAATTTTGTTAAGAGAAACCAAGAAATTAAAAATTGTATGTATATTTAATTTTTTTTCTCTTTAAGACATTTGCAGGATACACAAAACTTGTGTGTGCTATAAATCCAGCCTTCAGTCTGTGTGTATGTCACGTCTGCTTACAGGGCCTATTTGTGTTTTTTTGTTTGTTTGTTTGTTTGGCAGTTTTTGGCAGTTTTTGGTCAGGGCTGGGTTTGAACCCATCACCTCCAGTATATGGGGCCGGTGCCCTACTCCTTTGAGCCACGCCGCCCTTTTTTTTTCTATACATGTACATGTGTTTATTTGGTTTCCACTTTTTGCCTTCACAGAATTAAAGAGGCTTAAAATTTAACAACAATGACAATGTTTTAAGATAAGGACTAGAAACAAAAACCTCGTAAAGAATAAATGAAGATAAATACAATTGGAAAAGAAATCAGATGATTGCTGCGACAAAATATTGAGCAAGAATAATAATAAAATAATCAAAAAAAGTAACTTTCACATTGTAAGATAAAAGTATGTCTATCATAGAATACTTTGACTCTGAGGTTCAGTATGGAGTCATTAGTTAACTTTTTTTTTTCCAAAGTCTCAAAAAATAGAAAATACCTTTTTTATTATTTCTTTTAGCAAGAATTGTTATTTGCTCCTCAAAAACAAAAAAGTAACTTTTCAATCTGTTCTAATAAAAGTTTGTCCTTTCATATTTAGTTAACCCTTGCTTAAAGAAGCACAGGATTGCTACTACTACTTAATATGGGCAGCACATACATATTCTGGTACTCAGACTCCCTTCTTAACAACCCAAGATAAATCATCACAAAAAGAAAGACACTTTAAATCTTGAAAATTACTTGTTAGGCAGAATAAAAGCCTCCATGAAAAAGATTTTGAAGCAGTACTTCATGAATTGTTGAACAAATGTTTGTCATATTTGAAGGCAGTATGCTTAAATTTTTTTCATAACATGTTAACATCCTGGAACTTGAACCATAACTTAATTTTTTTGCCTCATTTAAACATTAAGAAAAAACACACACACTCACCATTTGGAAAACCCATTCTGCCAGTTCTATCCCACTGATGTGATAGTTCATATTACAAATTTACATCCAACTGCTGATTGCATACCTTTGCTTTCCCTATGGAGCATCATAGAAAGTCATTTCTTGACAGCGCCTGTGGCTCAGTGAGTAGGGTGCCAGCCCCATATACCGAGGGTGGTGGTTCAAACCCAGCCCCAGCCAACCTGCAACAAAAAATAGCCGGGCATTGTGGCAGCACCTGTGTAGTCCCAGCTACTGGGAAGGCTGAGGCAAGAGAATCACCTAAGCCCAAAAGCCAGAGGTTGCTGTGAGCTGTGTGATGCCACAGCACTCTACTGAGGGTGATAAAGTGAGACTCAGTCTCTAAAAAAAAAAAAAAAAAAGTCATTTCTTTTACTGGGAAATGGAATATGTAATGATATTCAAAACATGGTTTGTTGAATCAATAACTAAATATGCATAAGGCATATATATTGCTGATACAAATTAAATGAGCTACTCACATTTTTTTAAAAGTAATTTTGCTCAAGTATATTTTATTTTTTAATTTATTTTCTCTGCTACTGTATGGTATACCTTAAAGTATATTTCAAAAACAATTATTTTCAAATTGAACTTTAAAACTCAGGTAGACCTAGTTAAGGAAAATTAGAGGTACAGATCTAGATGAATGAGCTATGGTTTACAAAGAAATTGACAAGAAGGCTGTCAATGAATTTTTAGCCTTCTTCTCAATTTCTATTTTTAAGTTGAGTAGAAATTCATGGTTTTCTACCAAGGAAATGCCCTTTCTTTATCAGTGCCACTCATCAGTTCTTTAGACTAATTGCCCCTAAGACTAAATATAGGAGCAACCTCACTGAAAGATGCCTTTAATTATCCTCTGAGCACCCTGGCAGAATGACACATCCGAGTTCCCTTGCCAGCCTGGGCAAAAGTGCATTTTAGTAGACCCTTGAATGATAATTGGTTAGTTTTTGCTATTTTTAAATACAGTTTTATGCATTTAAATATTTTTTTCTTGACTACCAGCTGTGTGCCAGGCACCGTGACACTGAGGATGGATATGGGTAAGATAGATGCAGTCTCTTAGGAGATAGAGACCAGTAAAGAGACAGTTGTGAACTCTAGTTTGATAGACCAGATGTATTGGTTGAAGAAGGCTTCTTAGAGGAAATAAGGACTAGACAGAAGGTGATGATGACCCAGATTTGTAGTGGGAGTGGCAATGGAGTAAAGCAGAAGGATTTCAGATGTAGACACTAGATTTTATAGGAAAAAAACTATTAAAGTGGATAGCTAAATATCTAGGATTAGGGGCAAAGAGGAGCTGTCAGAAGCACTCAGGTTTCTTCCTTGAACTGTTGGTGAGGCCTCACTCAGTAAGAAGGTAGAGTAAGGGGATCAAGTTTAGGGATGGCGTGGAGAGAATGAAGAGTAGTTTCATTTACACAGAGTAAGTTTGAGGAGCCCATAGGGACGTCTTGAGTGGAAATGTCCCGTTATACTAAATGTGTGTTCAGAACACCTCTTGCCCATAGCACTTTTCTTCATGTCTTTTATTTATGGGGGATTTTTCTCCTGAAGGTCTGAAAGAATTTGAAATTTATTTTACATTTATGTATTTTCACAGTAAATTGACCATTACAGTTCTATGATTTGCTGTTCATCTCAGTGGACTGATTACTTAAGTAATCTCGTGCTTATCTTGATTCCTATTACCGGTCTGATGATTAAAGTACAGGGTAAGAAAAATTATTTCTCCACAAGCGAAAGTTATACTACATGAATCATTAAGAAAACATTGGATAAAAATTCACATTATTCTTCACATAGATAGCTTCTGTTAATGATGATTCAAAGCTCTGGAGTACATCAGGAAATTAGTTTAATATAATTACTTTATCTTAATGTAATTTCTATAAGTTACTATATAAAAACTATAAAACCCACAAAATAAACAGTAAGTATTAATTATTTTTTTTATTGCCTGAGAAGATTTTCTCTTGCATTTATGCTGAAGAATTTTCTTTCATATAAACTGAAGGAGAAACTTGTGATTTACTATAGTCAACTAAATTGTTGCTACATACATTAGAGCTGTGGCAGTAGACAGAGTGAGACCATTTATACTGTTTTGAGGGATTACCTAGCCATCTGTTGGCAGGGAGACTAAAAAAGAAGAGTTTGTGGAGAGTCAGAGAAGCTCTTTAATAAAATTTCATGAGTAAAGTAAGCAGATTTCAAATTCTCTCTGCCTACCTCTGTTTCCCAGAGAAGTAAACATTGGAATCAAACAGCAGAATGGAACTATTTCTTCTTCTATGTATAATTTGTAATAATTATCTGCCTTATTTATGATCTAAAACATATGTAATAACAAAACTTTAATATTTTCATTTTAATAAGCAAGGTTTGTGAGCTGAATTTTTACGTTTATTTATCCAGTTTTGGAGCAATATACTCTGTTATCAAATGGAGCTTTGAGATTTGCATTTAAGTTTTTTTTTTTTTTTTTTTTTTTTGAGACAGAATCTCACTATGTCACCCTCAGTAGAGTGCTGTGGCATCACAGCTCACAGCAACCTCAAACTCTTGGGCTTAAGTGATTCTCTTGCCTCAGCCTCCCAACTAGCTAGGACTACAGGTGCCGGCCACAAAGCCTGGCTATTTTTTGTTGCAGGTGTCATTGCTGTTTAGCTGGCCAGGGCCAAGTTTGAACCTGCCACACTTGGTGTATGTGGCTGGCTCCATAACCACTGTGCTATGGGCACTGAGCCTGCATTTAAGGTATTCTAATGTTGCTGGAAATTTGACCTAATCAGACAGTAACGGGTAGAAATACATACATACACACAATTGCAGTACAAGGAGCAAAGTGATAAATGTATATGAAATTTTGTTTAAGTTTCAAGCAATTTTCATGTTGAGTGGAAGAAGTAAGGCTGAGCTATTTCCATCTATACTGTGAGAGCAGTTGTTCACATGTGCTAATAATATTGGTATTGTGGAGGAATGCTCATGTAGCTTACAATAACTTTTGAGAGAATTGGTAAGCAATTTAACACTTAATAGTGAGACACAGTGATGCACACCTATATTATGGCACTTGGGAGGGCAAAGGCAGGAGCATCACTTGAGGCTAAGAGTTCAAGATCACCCTGAGCAACATAGGAAGACCCTATCTCCTCCAAAAAAACTTTACAAGTTAGCCAGTCTTGGTGGCACACACGTGTAGTCCCAGCTACTCAGAGGCTGCAGAAGGAGGATCACTTCAGCCTAGGAATTTAAGGTGGCAGTGCCTGTGATTATGCCACTGCATCTCGCCTGTCTCAAAACACACACATAAACACCACACGCTTGGTTTTATCATCTCACCAAGTCCCACCATTAGCTGATGTTCTGTCTTCTTAAAATGAATTCGTATTTGCAGGTACTTTAATACCTGATTACATACCATTAATTAAAGTGCACAAACATCATTATCTTACAGTTATCCAGAATTTGAAGTTCACTTAATAAAATTGGTAATTTTTAAAGCAAAGAATGAATACACATTGTATTTTTTTCTGCAAAACACTTTTTTTAAACCTAGCATCTGAGTGGCTCTCCACTTACTCCATTTAAAAAGCTAAGGAGATTTATACTGATTAGTTCCGGCAGGCATTAATTTTCAGTGCCACATCCTAATTCACCTTCAGTATAAAAGTACTGATGTTTGGCATTAATAATATGGCTTGAACTTAGGAAAATGCATAAATATACTCTATATTTTTATATATATTTGAAAATATATATTTTAAACAATGTTGCATTTTAGGCTAAGAAGTTAGGAGATATAAAAATGTAATGAATATTTCCATTATTTCCTTTATTTATAGTATGTAATATTTTGTTTTGTTTTTTGAAACAGCCTTAAGTTGTGTCGCCCTGGGTAGAGTGTCATGGCATCTCAGCTCACAGCAACCTCCAACTCCTGGGCTTAAGCAATTCTCTTGCCTCAACCTCCTAGCAAGTAGCTGGGATTATAGGTGCCCACCACAATGCCTGGGTGTATTTTGGTTGTAGTTGTCATTGTTGTTTTGGCAGGCCCAGGCTGGATTCGAACCCGCCAACTCTGGTGTATGTGGCTGGCACCTTAGCCGCTTGGGCTACAAGCACCAAGTGTGTAATAAATATTTATGAGTTGAATTATTCTGTCTCTTATATCTTGGCAGACTGAATTTACTACTATATGAAAATAATGGTGTGTAATGCATTTCTTCTAGAAGATAAAATTATCTTGATAAAACTTTAGTAGATCTCTGAAATAGAAATGTGAAAAAAATTAGGTGCTTTTGTTTTCTTAAAAAACAAATCTAGTTTATCAACTTTAAAGTTTTTATTAATGTGTATTTTTCTAGTTCTGGTTTATTTTTCTTTAACAGTAAAAACTGTTATGTTTTTATATAACAGTTCAAGAACACAATTTACTGTTTTTGTTGGAAAATAAAACTTGTTGAGCATTTCTGTTACTGAACCTTATAATGGAAATTTTTGCAAGTGTGTATTTGGGGATGATAGGTGAAGAAAAGCACTGTACTATAAAGGCCAGGATTTGTAAAGGTAAATTACTAGATTCATTGTCTTTTTTTATTGTGCAATAACATGCCCCTGACTAAGATTAAAACTGAATCATGAAATTATTTAAAAGGCTCTGCTAGTCATAAGAATTTAATATTACAGAATAAATTGAAACAAATTAATTAGTCACATTTTATATTCTAATATTCTTTAGCACTTTTTTCTCTAATTGACAAATTTCCAGGGACACTGTTTTACTAAGATTTGTGTTTTCTTAAAGCAAAGTGTTCTCAAGTCTTTTTTCTTTTTTTTATTATAGGGATACCAAAATCTAATCTCTTGCACACCAGATCATTAAGGGGCCATAAAGACTGCTTTGAAAAATGCCATTTAATTGCAAACCAGGATTGTCCTCGATCTAAGCTTTCAAAAAGTACTTATGAAGAAGTTAAAACCATTTTGAGTAAGAAGATAAACTGGATTGTACAGTATGCACAAAACAAGGATCTGGATTCAGATTCCGAAAGTTCTAAAAACTCCCAGCATCACCTGTTTAATTTCAGGCATAAGCCAGATAAAAAATTACTCTCACAGTGTGACTCCCAAGTACCAAAGTATTCTGC
The DNA here is from genome assembly GCA_963573935.1 of Arctocebus calabarensis. Classification (NCBI taxonomy): domain Eukaryota; kingdom Metazoa; phylum Chordata; class Mammalia; order Primates; family Lorisidae; genus Arctocebus; species Arctocebus calabarensis. The sequence goes on from CAUYON010207909.1 coordinate 21,924, forward strand.
AAAATGGATAGATGGAAGTACAGGTGGCATCTCAAACTACACACAAAGAATTTTGCAGCAGAGGGAAAATTCAGACTTTGGATTCAATATGTTACAAGATTCAGGTGCCGCTTTTTGCCATAACAGTGTATTATGGTCTCACAGTCACAAAGAGGCACAGAAAAAGGAGGAGACAATCTCTAGTCCACAGGCCAATGTCCAAACCCAGCATCCACAGTACAGCAGAGAAGAATGTAAGTAAAATGAGGACAAAGGTAAAAGTTGCGTGGTTTGGTTCTTTCTTTTTTGAAACATTTTTATGTGTATGTGATGTGTTGAGAATTTTGATATACAATCATGGTATTTAAATACTGGTTCACCTTAGCAAAAATAAAATGTCTTAAAATCCATTTTCTTTTACACTTAGCAGTCCTAAAGTTTATTTTGCCATTTTAAAAGATTAAAGTGAATGGCATCAGCAAAGTATGAATTGGAAAGTTCAAGTAGTGGCTAATAAACATAGTGATGTTGCTAATCTCCACAAGACTTATTGACTGGGGACAACATTTCAAAAGCAAAAATCTGACATTTTACTGAAGGCCAAAGGTAATGTGTACACTTATTTTAAAGTTAGAAAAAGTGACTCATTTTATCTGCATCTAATTTTATAAAACTCATAGGCAATTTTAATTGACTTAAAATCAAATTAGTTAGCTTCAGTATCTTTATACATTTATCTTATACATCTAACAATTTGTATAGTTATACAAATATGTTCATATAGTTATACAAATTGATTTTTAAAACTATTTCCACAGTAATGTAGTGATTTTCAAGCACAAGTCATAAACTATGTAATGCTTAATCAAAATCACCCCCATGGGTAGAGACTAACACTTTAAAAACTGAAACAGAAGATACTGGAATCATCGGACCTGCTAGTAGGTATTTTTTGGTGAAACTTATTTCAGGTTGGGGTGGTAGTATACTGGGAGTGATGTCAAACATGTTTCTTACTGTGGGCTGTGGTCAGGATTTGAAAACTTCTGCTCTGCACTGAGAGCTAGTGGATGAATCCTAGAATACTCCTGAGAGTTATATTGGCAGGTAAGTATCTATTTTTATAATAGGATATTATGTTATTGATGTAAGCAGCTTATTTTCCCAAGTTGTTGTGGTGACAATATATTTTCATGTTTTAGTGAATTCGATGACTCTTGGTGAGGTAGAACAACTGAATACAAAGCTCCTACAGCAAATCCAGGGTAAGAATCATTCTCAATGTTTTTATGTGTGTGTGTGTGAACAATTTTATACAGAAAAATCACCTGTACCATTAGGTTCTTCTTCATTTGACTTTGGGAATGCGATATTTGAGCGTGCTACAGTTTACAGAGAAAAACAATAAGAAACAACTTTAATTTATGTACTCTTACTAACATTTTATTGACTACTTACGATTGTGCCAGGCACTGTTCAAGTGTGCTCTCTAACAGTGCTATAAGGCGTGGTACAGTATGAACTCGGTTTTCTTTTTTCTTGTAAACAATTTCAAACACAAAAATAATGACTAGTGTATGTACAGTGAACCCCTTGAGTTGTGTCTGCCAGAGTGAAGTGTCAACTATCACAATGTTACACATAAAAGGAAATTGAAACAAAATTTAAGTAGTTTGTCTGAGGCACATAGAGTATCATCAAGGATTCCTGGCAAGGAATACTAGCAAGGAAATCCTGGCAATCTGATTCCAAAGTCTCCTAGAGGGGTTTCTAGACCTGGATACTGATGGGTACTTACTTATCTATCAATCATATTAAATATCGATTGAACCTATTTATAGATTCTGATTGAGCAAAGTGGCTCAGCTGTAGTGGTAGCCGCCATTTCTGCTCTGCATGTCTATAGTCATTGTTTATGTCTCTTTAAGTTTCATTGGATGAAGAAGGGGGACAAGTATTGCAGTTGGCTATGTAAACATACAGACTAATGCTGGATGATCAGAAGTGATAGGCTTTGTAGAGAACACAACTGTTCCCTGGATGTCAAATCAGTTTCATTATGAAAATATACCCAGTGCATTCATCTGTTAAAGTACTTGAAATACAAATTACACGATTCTCTTTCTGTGTACTAAAATGAAACTGCTTTTTAAATCTTTACAGAAGTTTTTGAAGAACTAACACACCAAGTACAAGAAAAAGATTCTTTAGCCTCGGAGCTCCATGTCCGCCATGTTGCCATTGAACAGCTGCTTAAGAATTATTCCAAGTTACCTTGTCTGCAAGTGGGCCGAACAGGAATGAAGTCACACCTTCCCATAAACAACTGAACTAAACTTAAACACTTCACATGCCCTCCTTTCTTTCAATCTGGCAGGCATGCAAACTTTGAAGAAGTTGGAAGAAAGTTATGGTCCATTTTTTTATGGTCTTTAAATTTACAAACCATATAAGGCAATATTTAACATCTTTGTCAAATAAAGCAGATCATTATACTCTAGTCTTCTAGGGGTAATCATTTGGGTTCTTTTTTGGGAATCTTTTTCCCATAATTACTAAATGCCCTTCCCTAATTTTACCACATTTAAATACGCTGTTACAATATGATTTTATTACATATATTTTGATGTAATTCACCTGGCAAAACAGCAGATTAATAAACTCCTTAGTCTAAATTAGTAAAAAAATAATTTTTAAGAAGGAAATGGAATTCATAGTATCACCTCTTATTTATTATGAGCAATATTTTAATATAAAAATTTTATATATAAAAATGCTATTTTAGGTACTTTGCCATTCTCTTTATAAATGTGTATTTGAATGGCTCTGTATATGATATTTACACTTTCATGTGTGAATATATTCTCCCATATATCAGGTCACTTCATTTTATTCTCTTAAAACAATGTTTTTACAACTCGTGCTTTGCTTTCCAAAGATAAATGTATTTTGGAGTAGAGATCTATTTAGTTGAATTGTTTTAATTTTTCATAATGCTTAGGAAAGAGAAATTAATAACTTTTTAAAGCAAGGATCCAAGTAAATAAAATACATTATTTTTCCTAACAAAAGCAGTTCTGAATTCAGGAAGAGAAGGCTAATATAGTTTTTGTATGTCAGCTTATTCCCACAGAAATGAAAACCTCTTCTACTTCATTATTAGTTTCATTTAATGACTTTAATGTGTTAGAATTTGGACAGAGAAAGTCAAGCCTCACTTCCAAGTGAAATGTAATATCAATCTTCAAATTGAATGTGCTGTGAAATTCTATTTTAGAAAAAAATTAAGAATACTCTGTGTGTCACATGGGATAAAAGGTTCCAGAATACTTAAACTGTCCAAATGTTTACCACTGTCATTGATAATAGTGCTCAGAGAAAGCATTGAGGTATCTTTCTAACCATGAACATCTAGAGAGAAAAGATTATTGACAGAATAAAAGCAAAATTCCTAACTCAAAAAAAAAAAAAAAATCCCATGTTTAAAAGGGTATTCTTGTAAGTTGTCTATGATGTTTCCAAAGATTTCTTAACAGATTGTCTCAAAAACTAGATAAGTAAACCAATGCAAAATAAAAATGGGCTCTACATTCTCTGTTTTTTTATTTAGACTGTATTTATGAGGTAGATTCTTTTAAGCAAAGAATCTACAGAAAAGCCCAGTAATTTGGCAGCTTCATGTATAAAGATATGAAGGACTTTTGCCTTAAATATGACAGCCTATCTTGGCTTGGGTTGGTGTTGAATCCAAACAGTGTTTTAAGCAAAGAAATATTTCAGTCTAATTGAAAACAACTTTTTGTAGTGCTTAAATGTGTTAAATTGGCCATAGGGTGTAAATGGATATCCCATTGATTTTATTTTGTTTTTTGAAGTATAACATAATTGCTTTTTGAAGGGCACTTTTGAAAGATGCTTTCGTTTCTCTCAATTCTTTATCAAATAAGAATTTAAAAGCCAAGTAGTGGGGATACATTGCCTTAGTTTTGATAAGCTTTAAATTGACTGAGTGCAATATCCGTTTATCAAGTTGAAGAAATACATTTCCTGATTATGCCAGTAAGTATCTCAGTGCTTAGTTGTTAAGGACACATTTTCAAACTTGACTTTATTATTTTTTGACATAATTCAGTAAAAATGTTACCCACCTTTGGACTTCTGTTGAGATGAGTTAGTGATGGTCATAAAAGTTTGGGATGTGTTGCATTTGAGGTTAGTAGTAGCATGTTTCCAGATCATGAGCCATATAGTGTAGGCCTAAATACAATAGTGTTATCCAAAGAAAGTGTTTGCTTATCTCTTAAGGAGTTTTCTGGCAAATATGTAGCTTTACTTATGAGTTTGGAACAAATAAATAGGGTTGTTGATATACTGAAGTTACTGACTGGGGACTCCCAATTTATTCCATTCAGATTTTTCTGCTTTAGCTCTTTAAAGGAAAGGTGCTCTTTAAAAATACCTGAGGTGCTGGTACTCATACTAGTCCTTTATTCGGATGAATTTCTATTAAAAAATTTTTTTGTTGAAGTATTTTGCACAGTAGTTTAATCCAAACATTTGGTAAACTTATTATAAATTCCTATGTTGTCTGACTAAATATGCAATTATTATATATGCAAAAATATGGATCAGGGACAGAGTTGAGTTGTAACTTGAGAAAACCTGAAATACCACAAACACTGGTTTCATACTTGGCTGTTCTGTACAATTATTTTGAGGAAGCGTAGAAGAAAATCTCATGTACGGTTCAGTTTCAAAAATGAAGAGACAGACTGCCAATCTATTATTACTAACATTTTCAGAGTGTATATGATTAAGGAGAGTGAAATAAGACTAATATTTTTCATGTTAAATTTCACAATTAGACAACTTAAATTGAGTTAAATCAGAAGTCAAGAGGATTTTGACCACACAATATGATTTTGGTTAAAGATCAAAGTTTTAAAATCCATTCAGCTTTATAATTAAGCTAAAACTCAATCATGGGCTCAGTGCCTGTAGCTCAAACGGCTAAGGCAGCAGCCACATACACTGGAGCTGGCGGGTTTGAATCCAGCCAGGGCCACCAAATAACAATGACAACTACAAGCAAAAAGAAAAATAGCCGGGCCTTGTGCAGGGCGCCTGTAGTCCCAGCTATTTGGGAGGCTGAGGCAAGAGAATCACTTAAGCCCAGGAATTGGAGGTTGCTGTGAGCTCTGATGCCACGGCACTCCATCCAGGGCGACAGCTTGAGACACTGTCTCAAAAAAATAATAAAAATCATGTTTTTATCAATTTTTTTGAGATTATCATCCTTTGATCCTAGTTATTAATATCTAAATTAGTCGTTTTTAACTGGCATGCACTTGATACACCACTAATAGATGGTGCAGGCAGCAGAATAGTATTTTGTTCCATTATGTAGTTCCTATCCACAGTGTTGGAGCAGAGACGTTGATTTTTTTTCAAAATATATGTTCATCTCACTGCAGAGTGCCCATTTTTGTACACATTTAAGAATTATTTTTAAAGTGTTAAGTTCATGCTAGAAAGTGATTTCAGAAATACAGTCAAAATATATGCTATTTTATTGTCATCTTGACAGGCATCTTGAGATTTCCTGTTTTTCATTTTCCCAGATTCTTTACCACTGAAAATGGTTTAAAGTGCTTTATTTTTTCTTTATATATGTTTTACCTTAGTGTTTACATTGTTGAGGCTTGTCAGTGAATTTATGTTAGTTTTTGAAGTTGGTTTTTTGGATCTGTTATGTTTTTATGTTTACCAGTTTAGGTATTATTCTGTTTGGGGAAGAATCTGCTTTATTAACATTGTAAAATGTAAACGTAATACAAAATGTATATGCTCTAAACTTCAGTAGGAATTTTTAAAGTACTAAGTTATTTATGTAGCTTATTAGGAGGTTCAGGTTAGTGACCGTACAAGTAGGTTACATGTATATGAAGCTTTAAATGGTACAATGTAAAGTTCTTGTAGTGTCATTTTTTCTGACTTATGCAAATTAATTTACTGACAGATGTTATTGCTTATACAAAAGTAAGATATTTTAGTATTTTCAGTACTTATTAAGAATCTTAATACTCTACAAAAAGTGTTTAATATCTTTTGTTCAGGTGGCTATAGCAAAGATAATTGATTCCATTTCATTGTATGATTGTATCTTTTAACTTTACGTTGGTAGGAATAATTAGTTGAGAAAATTTATGGCGAAAATTAATAGGCGACAAAACTCTTCAATGGTTAATTCTTGCCACATTAAGTTTTGTAGTAATGTGGCAAGGGACAGTGTACTAGAATGATAAGGTAATAAGGCTCTGGCACAAAGTAAAGGTGTCTTATAGGAAGGCCATAATGCTGTGTTTGGAATATCACAGGATCTCATTAGTATTTTCATTTCATTTCACCCATTCACAATTGCTCTTGTGCAATCTAATCTACTGAGAAGCTTTTGGCTGTGGTTAACTTGATGTGAACTATATTTAAGAAGTCTCTAATGGTAAAATTTTTTTATTGGTTTGTAACATACACTCTATTTTTAGTTTGGATACACATTACGAATGCATTTTAATAATAATATTCCAACAATTTTAAGCTTACAAAAGTGAAACAAAAAGATCATGGTAATGACTGATTTTCTTCCCCCAAAAAAGTGTTAGTGGAACTTCGTCAACACCAAGGCAAAGGGAATTTTAGTGTGTGTTTTTTGCTTCCTTCAAACATGTCTAAAATGTTTTTTTCCACCTGACTACCTCTAAAAGAGGCAGTTTAGAATGTATATGGTAGTAAAATAACTTCTGTTAAAGTTCATTCCTACCTTTGTGTGTGTGTGTGTATACGCTTTGCTTTAAGTCTTTGTAGCATATACTGTGGTCATGGAACTTAATCTCTCTGGTGTTAGAAATTTTACAAAATTGTGCTAAGACATTTGGAAAAAGAAAATGAAACGGCTATGTAAAAACCATGTTAGTTTCAAAAAAGTTTAGACATTATTTGGCTGTGATATTTTCTTTAAACACTGCAATAATTTATATATTTGTATTGCTCTGCTTTGGAACTGTAACTATATGCGCTTGTTTACTATTTTTAATTTTACAACAATAAAACAAATATTTTGCTATCTGGTAGCTTCAGCGATGTTTTTTAATAGTACCTAAATTTGGCTCGGCGCCTGTGGCTCAACGGGCTAAGGCGCCAGCCACGTACACCTGAGCTGGCGGGTTCAAATCCAGCCCGGCCCACCAAACAACAGTGGTGGCTGCAACCCAAAAAAAAAAATGGCCGGGCGTTGTGGTGAGCGCCTGTAGTCCCAGCTACTTGGGAGGTAGAGGCAAGAGACTCGCTTGAGCCCAGGATTTGGAGATTGCCATGAGCTGTGTTATGACAGCACTCTATCCAGGGTGACAGCTTGAGGCTCTGCCTCAAAAAAAAAAAGTACCTAAATTTTCCTAAACGAGTATAATGAATGTTTTGTTTTGCAGGCTTAGGAAGTCTATACTTAGAATTATCTTACCTGACAGTTTGTTATATCTGGTGATTTTTTATCTTACTTCTTATAAAAGAAAAATTAATGTTCCTAATGTCCTAAGAGTCCAAAAGAGGGAAATAAGATTCCTGTGATTTACTGGATATGTGTGCAGTTTTTTAATTTGGGGTATAAATTACATGCAATAGTTAGGTTGTGTGTTGCTTGAGTTTTAACAAATGCACACAGCTGTGCAGTCATCACTCCCTCTGGCTCCCTTTCCAATCATCCACCTCCCGTTTCCCTTCCACCCACTGTCTTGATCTCTATCACCATCATTTGTCTTTGCTTTCTTTGCCTTCTTGAGCACTTAATGTTAAGTATAATCATACAGAAGGTGTTCCTTTGTCTGTGGCTCAAGGGTCAATAGATTATTCCTCCCCTTTTATTTGCTGATTAGTGATCTGTTGTTTGAATATATTATAATTTGTTACTCATTTCATCTGTTGATAGACTTTTGAGGAGTCTTTAGTTTGTAGCCAATGTGAATAAAGCTATTATGAGTACTTTTAAATTGGCTTTTCAAAGAATATTAAAAATAGGATTACAAAAAAGTATTCAAAGTCATTTAAGGTTAGCATTACAAATCTAAGTAATGGACAGTTTTTTTGACAGTGATTTTTAAAGTACTTTATATGATTTTATGGTAATAAATTGAAACTAGGTAACAACGACAATTATACGAAGATCAGAGACAGATTACAAAATAAGTAACATTTGAGAAGTGAAACATTTATTGGGGTACTAGAAGAATCTTAATCCTTAAAAGCTGCTGCTTTAAAGTCTGACAGTCATACTACTTTGTTTTTCAGAAGAAATGGAGACTAAGACATTCTGGTTTGGAAAAATTTTGGAAAGAATACCAGACCACCAACAAAGTTCTCCTGCTTGGTTTTGACTACTCTGTACGTTAAGGGAACTCTTCACTTTTATAACACTGAATTTTCTAAGCTTTATTCTCAGCCTTTGGAATTTTCAAACTATTGGTAAAAGTTTACTGTCCTTCCTTTTAATAGTTATTATAAGACCAGGAATTCTTTGCAGGAAGAAGTGTGTATTGGATGGAATAGGAGGGCTATAGGCAGAACAAGGTCCTTTTTACACAATTTATATATTGATAATCTAAATTCACACGAGTTTTTTTTTTTTTTTTTTTTTGTAGAGGCGGGGCCTTTCTATATCACCCAGGCTGGTCTCAAACTCCTGGGCTCAAAAAATCCTCTCACCTCAGTCTCCCAAAGTGCTGGGATTACAAGCTTGAGCCACCACACCCATCTTGTATGCACATTTTATTTATGTATTTATTTACTTTTGTAGAGACAGTCTCTGTGGCCCTTGGTAGAGTGCTATGGCGTCACAGCTCACAGCAACCTCCAACTCCTGGACTTGGGTGATTTCTCTTGCCTCAGCCTCTAGAGTAGCTGAGACTAGCCCGCCACAACGCCCGGCTGTTTTTTTTTTGTCGCAGTTTGACCAGGGCCAGGTTTGAACCCACCACCTCGGTATATGGAGCCAGTACCCTACCCACTGAGCTATAGGCACCACCCCCAATTCACAGGCTTGTTAAAAGGCTTTACTTTTGGAAACTGATCTAGATGAGGGTTAGGTCCTTTTTATCTTGAAAATTCCACATGACTTGCAAGTTTAAATCATAGATTTTATTTTCTTTGTGATTTTGTGGTTATTTTGCTATTCTGCATCTGAATGCCATTCCAGTGTTAGGGTGACACAGGCCACATTCACCTCTGGAAGCAAAAACTTCAAGCTCCCTTACATCTGGGATACTTCACCCTAACTGGTGAAGCAAAGAAACTGGATAGGGAGAGGTCCATGTTGAAAGCATCAGGATCTATCAACAGGGACAACATCTGTTATCCTGAATCCAGCAAGTACAACAGGTAAACTCTTGGCATCTGGTCTTTAGTAGCCATCTGACTTTGAACAAAGGTAGATAATAATCACCTTTGTTTCTGCCTGGTTTCCCACCCTTCTGGGCAATCTCTTCCTATTGAGTGAATTCTTTTTCAGCCTACATCAAGTAATTATTTTCTCTAGCTTTCAGCTAAGAACTATGGTATGCCTAATCTAGGCCTATGTCAAATGCTGTCTGGGACTTTACGAAATTGGTTTCTTAAAGAAAACTGCATATCTAAACTATCCCTCAGGACCATATGGATTGCTTGTTGGGTCAGCTGAAACTAATGGAAAGATTCAGAAGGGAAATTAAACCTTGGTAAAGGAGATGTCAGTTTTCCTGTTAAAAGAGTATCCATTGGCTCTGGGCGCCTGTGGCTCAACAGGCTAAGGCGCCAGCCACATACACCTGAGCTGGTAGGTACGAATCCAGCCCAGCCTGCCAGGCAACAGCGAGGGCTGCAACAACAACAACAACAAAAAATGGCCGGACGTTGTGGTGGGCGCCTGTAGTCCTAGCTACTTGGGAGGCAGAGGCAAGAGACTCACTTGAGCCCAGGAATTGGAGGTTGCTGTGAGCTGGAATGCCACGGCACTCTACCCAGGGTGACAGCTTGAGGCTCTGTCTCAAAAAAAAAAAAAAAAAAAAAAGGGTGAAGAGTGTCCATTGTTCACAGGAGGAGTGACATTGGAGAATCTCTGTCTGCCAATAATGACTGAAATGCTAACAGTATGTATCTATAGGATCTTGGAGGAAGTGGTCTAGTAGAAATAGTCAGTGATGATCATACATAAATTTAGCCCTGAGCTTAAGTTTGTGTTTTCCTTGGCAATAATAAATGACCCCCAACCCAATAAGCATTGAATGAATGAGTGATTGAGAGACCTCTGAGGCAGTACCAGGATTCCCCACCTTTCAAAATAAATCAGTAGCTACCATCCCTACCCCTTCACTCCCCACCCCACTGCTAGAAAAAAAGCCTGATCTTATCCAGTGACCGATAACTACATGCTCTTCCCATGCCCCCGCCTCCACTCCACCACCATGCCTCTTTCAGGCCTTTAACAACTCACACTTGCTATGCTACTTTCCCTAAACCTGTGAGTCTTTAATTTTGATTTTCATCAAACTTAACACTACTAAGCTGCACCTCCAGAGCTTCTGAATCAGTATATCAAAAGTAAGACCTGAGCCGTTTCATCTAGCAGATTCCCAGGTGATACTGATGTTGCTTGTCACACAGCACTTTGCAAATTACGGTTCCAAACCATCAACTGCTCTGAAATGTACTTCCCAAAAGATGCGATAATGCTGCTTTCTTTTTCCAAGACCTTCAAAGATTACCATTGCCTACAGAATGAAAACAAATCCCCACAGCTCAACATGTAAAGCCTTCACTATAGGGCATCCATCCTCAGGGAGGCTGAGGCAGGAGGATCACTTGAACCCAGAAGTCTGAGGTTCCTGTGAGCTAGACTGACACCATGGCACTGTAGCCTAAGCAACACAGTGAAACTCTATCTCAAAAAAATGAAAAAAAAAAAAAATAAAGTTTATGTGTTGGAAATTTAAACTCCAGTGCAACAGTGTTGAGAGGCAGACTCTAATACAGAGGTCATTAGGGTATGAGGGCAGTGCCCCATGAATGCGTTAATGTTATTGAGGGAATGGGATTGTAATAAAAGCAAGTTTATCCTCATGCTCACGCCCTCTTTCTCACTCTTGCTCTTCTGTCTCCACATGATTACGCAGCATGAAGGCCCTCCACCAAATGGCAGCACTACAGTCTGGGACTCTCCAACCTCCAGGACTGTGAGCTGCATAAATTTCTGCTTATTACAATTTACCCCGTCTATGGTATTCTATTGCAGCAATATAAAACAGATTAAGGTAAGATGTTGGATTTAGTTCATGATCTCTTTAAAACATTTATGAAGTGAAGTTGAGGCAGTCAGAGAGGTTCTGAGTCCAAGAATATTTTTTAAAAGTTGGGAAGTACTTGAACATGAATCAGTACTGACAGGACAGCTCCAAGGGAAAGGCTAAAGAGACAGAAGTGGCAATAATCAAAGGAGTACAGTCCTGATGAGGCAACTCAGGCTTTGATGCTAGAGAGGAGGCAAAACTGCAGACAAATGTATTTGACGAAGATTCCCTGGATAGTAAGTTGAGAAAGAGTCCTTACCTGGCTTCCTCTATGATCTATGAGAAAGAAGGAAAAGATGATGGGGTCAGAGGCTCAAGTGGTGAAATGCTTAATAGTCACCTCCTGAGGAATGAGAGGTAGTGCCATATCCAAAACAATCTATAGATTTAATGTGATCCCTATCAAAGCACCAAGGTCATACTTTGAAGAACTTGAAAAACTATTACTTTGTTTCATATGGAACCGGAAAAAAAAAAAACCCTGAATAGCCAATGCAATTCTTAGAAATAAATCTGGAGGCATCACATTCCCAGACTTCAGGCTATACTACAAGTCTACAGTGATCAAAACAGCATGGTGATGGCACAAAAGCAGAGACCTAGATCTGTGGAATAGAATAGAGAATCTAGAAATGAACCCAGCCACATATCATCATCTGATCTTTGATAAACCAAACAAAACCATGCACTGGAAAAATAATCCCTATTTAATAAGTGATGCCAGAGAACTGATTAGCCACATATAGAAGACTGAAATTGGACCTCCACCTCTCACCACTGACAAAAATTGGTTCTTGCTGGATAAAAGATTTAAATTTAAAACATAAAACAAAAAAAAGAAAAAAATAGGAGAGTATGGGGAAAACACTTGAAAATATTAGCCAGGGAAAAGATTTTATCAGTAAGACCTCCCTGGCAATTACAGCAACACCAAAAGCAAATAAATGGGATTTGCAAGCTAAAAAGCTTCTGCACAGCTAAGGGTACTAAAACCAAAGCAAACAGACAGCCTTCAGAATGGGAGAAGATTTTTGCATGTTATGAATCTGACAAAGGCCTAATAACTAGAATCTACAGAGAACTCAAATTATTATCAACAAGAAAGGAGCAAACAGCAACAGTTATAAGTGCGTGAGAGTCTTGAACAGAAACTTCTCTGAAGATGACAGACTAATGGTCAACAAACACATGAAAAATTACTCTTCATCTTTAATCATCAGAGAAATGTAAATCAAAACCACTCGGATATCACCTAGCCCCTGTGAGATTAGCCCACATCACAAAGTCCCAAAGCTGCAGATGCTGGTGTGGATGTGGAGAGAAGCGAACACTTCTACACTGCTGGTGGGATTGCAAACTATTATAACTTTAAGGAAAGAAGTATGGAGAATTCGTGAAGAACTAAAAGTTAACCTTCCATTTGATTCCACAATTCCATTACTAGCTGTCTACCCAGAAGAACAAAAGACAGAATGTTACCACAAAGACAGAATGTTTATCTCAGCTCAATTCATAATTGCCAAACCGTGGAAGCAACCCAAATGCCCATCAACCCCTGAATGGATTAACAACTGTGGCATATGTACACCATGGAGTGGTATTCAGTCATAAGAAAAGATGGAGACTTTACATCTTTTATGTTTACCTAGATGGAGTTGAAACACATTCTTCTTAGTAAAGTATCTCAAGAACGGAAAAAAAGTACCCAATGTACTCAATACTAATATGAAACCAATAGATAAGCAACTACATGCCTACACAAACAATAACACAATATAGTCTACCAAAGGAAAGGGGAGGGGAAGAGTGAAGACAATTGGTGAGATCTCACCTCATGTGCATAAAATGAGGATGTACCACAGGCCCCTGGGTGAAGGGCTCAACTACAACTTGAACTTTATCTTAGAAGTCAGAACAATGTAACCTAAAAATTTGTACCTTCATATTAATTTAAAATAATAAAAAAAAGTAGTAATGAGGGTCAATGACTCACCATTGGTTGAAGTTCCCTGAATTTGCATTCCCATTTGTTGTTCTAAATACAAATAAGTATTTTTTGAAATTGGACTAAACTGAGAATACTACTAAAACTAAATTATAATCTGAAACACAGATAAATTTGTGGCTCAAAAAGAAAATTCTCAAAAAGTGTATCCAATAGATGAAATCTTAAGTGTGGGAGAAAAAAGAAATTTGTTTTATCTGTTTCCTTGCTGTAATTTTCCTTTCTCTTCCTCTTGCTCTTTAAGTTACTGTGCCACTGGCCTAAGGTTTTGATGAGTCCTTTTGGTACAGAACTAAAAGAATGAGAAGACTGAAGAGCAAGAAGGGAAAAAAGACTTAAAAGAAAAAAGAGAAAGGAAGGGGGGTCAGTAAAAGGAAATATTGACAAAAAGAAGAGAGGCACAGAAAGAGGGAGCCAGGAGTAATAAAAGTATGCAGAGAAGTACGTTGACCCACACCTTAAAAACCCCCAACCTCTGGGGGAGCTGTGTTGGGTAGTTCCCCTGAGGTCAGCAGCTCTTTGCCAGCCTGAGCAGACATGGTACCCCACCTCCACCAGATAGAGAGGAAAGACAAAAATACTGTAAATCAAACCAAAACAAACAGAAAAACTTACAGGATAAAATTGGGGTAAAAACCAAATAACAAGGGCAGAAACACTAGCAAAAATGTTCTTATTATTAAAGATGGAAACAATGGAAAATTACATTTTACACTAGAAAAGTGAAGGAAAAAAAAGAAAGAAAAACCTAGGGGGGGAAATTTGAAATAAAATTAAAAAAAAAAAAAAAAAACCCAAATCCAAAAACAAAGCAGTGTATATATCTTGGTGTTCTTCTGGGGTATGAAATGCTAATCGCAATGCTGATACAGCTGTATGAGATGGAGATTGGAGGCCTCTGCTGACTACTTTGCCCTCAAACCCTGCAGGGTTGAGAGCCTGAATCTTTCCTCAGCAAGCTTAAGAGACACTTTAAACCTTGGCTAAGCAGAGCTTTCTGAGGAAAGCACTTGTGGCTGTGATCTCTCCTGAAATGGCCGCCCCTTTATCCAATGTGCCCAAACCAGCCTCACTCTATCCCCCTGAGGGCCAAGGCTGCAAGGCAGCCCTTCCACTGTCAAACACTGAAAGTTCCGCTCTTCCTTGGCATCTCAGTCCCACCCTTTGGCGCTGCTCAGTCACTAGACCACTCACCCAAGGTCTCCCAGCCCTCCCACTGCGACCCTGAGGGCAGAACCTACAGGGGCAGTTCTCCCACAACGGCTGCCCATGTGGCCCACAGCCAAACAATGTTAGCTCCAGCCCAGTGGCTCAGTCCCATGCCCTGGACAACACTTAAAGTCACCCACACTCTTGCCCTAGTTCTCCCAAGGTAATTCAACCGAGTGCCCAAGTCCAAACAAACTAAACAACCCACCGGGAAGGACTCCCCTGTCTGTAATCTCGCTGCTGTTGTAGCTACAACTGCGGCAGCCCGTTCGCAACCACTTGCCACTTCTCCACTGTTTGTCCTCTTCCTGGGGTCCAGAAGTCTCTTGCTATCTCCCTGCATCCCCAGAGGGATGTTTCTGGGCAGAGCCCACAAGCCAGAGATGCCTGGAGTCTTCTCCCCCCATCTCACTACCCCTGTTGCAAAGTAGCTGTTACTGGCCGCCATCTTGCTCCACCCTGAAAAAGAAATTTGAAAAGCTATTGCAAATGGCATGTGGGGGAAAGTATGAATTCTTTAGCTTTTACTTACCCTTTTCAAGTAATAATTTCCATCTGTCCTCCCAGTAATGGGTGCTACAGGTGAGCATGGCCTAAGACTGTGCTGATATCAAACCCTTACAATTGTACCAAACTTCTCCAGAGGAGTGTCAGAAAATCTAACCTAACCTAACCTACACACAAAAAAGTCTATAAGAGGATAGGCGATACGGAAGAAAACCAGGGCATAGCTAGACATAGGGTTTCAGATGTGTAATTTCAGAGCAAAGAAAAGGCAGTGTGACTGGAGAAGGGCTATTCTAGAGGAAAGAGGAAATTGAATTTAAAAGTGATCGAGGCAGAAGAGGAAGT
Organism: Arctocebus calabarensis; assembly: GCA_963573935.1. NCBI lineage: Eukaryota > Metazoa > Chordata > Mammalia > Primates > Lorisidae > Arctocebus > Arctocebus calabarensis. The sequence continues at coordinate 37,335 of CAUYON010207909.1, forward strand.
TCTAATGAGCAAGGTGACTGCTAAACTGACATTCAAGAACGTCTAATCCTGTCCCTCCTGGGCACCTCTCCACCACCCTTAGCCTCTGTTTCCTCATATGTAAAAAAAAATGAAACTGAATTTGATGATTTTTGGGAAACCTGCCAGCTCTAACATAATGAAAGTATAATGAATTTTAAGAAACCTGCCATGAAAAATTTCCCTTACTCCCTCATGAACAACAGAAACGAAACGGAAAAGCCGCAATAAAACTGTTGTTTCGTTTAAGAAGAAACTGTGAAGTGCTGTTACAGCAGGCCATTCCAAAGCTCACCTGTGACAAAAGACAGCTGAGGCAACCTGGCTCACAGTATAAGCAGCCACACAATTCTCGACCTACTACTTAAGAGCATACAGGTTACAGAAAGCTGAAAAAGTCTGAGCTTTGGTGTTCTATTACTCTCCCATATGCTCGTACCAGGGAGAACTGGGGAGAATGTTTTAGTGACAGTGGAATTGTTCTCCCACACAATCAGAAGCCGGGTTGCCTCCGGCAAGCTCCTGAAAGCTGGCTCCTATGCACGGAAAATGAGACGTATGAAGGCAGTGTGGTAAGCTAGTCAGTAGGTCACAAGTCAAGAGAATTGTTCTTTGTTCTGAAATTACATCCTTCCTATTATGGGGATAGCAAAGTGATGATGACAGTGGATGGTAGTTTCCATTTTTGTTTGTTTAGCTTTAAGTCCTTACTTAGTAAAATTAAAAACACAGTCTTGTGGTGGTGTATTAGTCTGAGTTCTCCAGAGAAACAAAACGAGTAGTATGCATATATGCAGAAAGAGAGGGAGAGATGACTTTTAGAGAATTGCCTCACCAGATTGGGGGAACTAGCAAGTATGCAACCTTCAGGGCAGGTACACAAGCTCCAGATTCTAAGAGGTGATGCTGCAGTTTTGAGTCTGGGAGCAGAATTCCTTTCTCCTTGTAAAAACTCAGTCTTTTCTTTTAAGGCCTTTAAATGATGGGATGAAGCCCACCAATGTTATGAAGGGTATTCTGCTTACTCAAAGTCTACTGATTTTAATGTCTTTTTGGGGGGGGGGTGGGAGTTGAGACAGAATTTCACCCTGTTGCCCCAGGCTAGAATGCCCTAGCATCATATCTCACAGCAACCTCGAATTCCTGGGCTCAAATGATCCTCCTGCCTCAGCCTTTTGAGTAGCTGGGACTACAAGTACTTGCCACAACATCCAGCTAGCTAGTTTAACATTATTTTATTATTTTTTTTTTTTTGGCAGTTTTTGGCCGGGGCTGGATTTGAACCCGCCACCTCCAACGCCCCACTCTTTTGAGCCACAGGTGCCGCCCTAACATTTTTTTTTTTTTTTAGTAGAGATGGGATCAAATTTGCTCAGACTAGTCTCAAACTCCTGAGCTCAAGCAGTCCGCCCAGATCAGCATCCCAGAGTGCTAGGATTACAGGCGTGAGCCACTGCACCTGGCCTACCGATTTTAATGTTATTCCCATCTAAAAAACACTTTCACAACAACCAGTTGTTAGACTGGTGTTTGACCAAATAACTGGGCACCATAGTCTCAATTTTATTGTAATATCTCATGACTTTAACAAGTCTGGAAACCATGTCCTAAGAGGGAACAGTTCATTATTTTTTAATAATCCTTTGTGTAACAAAAACACAAATTATTTAACTTGTGTTATTTTTTTCTCTTAAGCTGTCATTCAAATTATTTGAAGACTAAGTATCAAACAGTAAAATGCTCAATACCCATAGGTAGATTCAATATCCAGTAATTTTAGATAAATTATTAAAGATTGTTAAGATTATTGAACGTTTGGTTTGTTCCTCTTATCGTTTTTGCTCTCTCCTACCCAGACCCCACAGAGAGTTTTCTTGTATCAGAGCAAAATTCCACTGCATCCTATCCACCAACAGCATGTGTCCCTTGAAACAAAGCTACAGAGCCCGGGGTGTCAGAAGAGCTCTTGGAAGTCTAACTGGGTGAAGAACCAAGTTACTGTCCTCACTGTGGGCAAGCTTGTTTCTCTTTGTCCTGACCAGATAGTTCTGAAACTGGAAAAGACATCACCAGGACCTCTTGCGAAGTTTCTCTTCTATGTTTTTGCCTTACTGCTTTCCCAAAAGCCCCAGAAAAATGTGGGGGCCCTGTTTACTGCTGCCCTTTGGAGACATGGGGGTGCTTCTCTCAATTAAGAGAAAATGCAAGGGAAGTGAGCCAATGACTTGCAAAACCACATTTGCTTTGTTGCCTCCATCTCATCTCATCTCCATACCTGTGTGAATAAATTACAGGGCAATAGACTTTCACACCCTTCCTCAAAGCATGGAATTAATTTCTATCCCAGATTGACACAGATTGGTCATCTCAGAGGACAAAGTGAACCAGATATAAAAATCAGAGGAAACCTCTAAATATGTCCAGCCAGAGAGGCCTTCAAGAGACTCTTACAGTTTTGATTTGATTTTAGCAAAGGCCTTTCTTCAAAAAAATCCTGAAGAATAAATAATATGTAATATATGTGAAAATAGAGCTACTCCTCTAGTTGAAAGACCATTGAGGTTACTGGAGCAAAGCACCTTTCTCATTCTTCTCAGTGACTATTACCTCTCGCTCCCCAAACTTGCTACCTTGAGACCTTCAGGGCCCTGGGTCCAGACAAAGTGTTGTTGAGAATCTCTTTTTCTTGTCTAATATCCTTTCCAAAGTACGACATGATACCACCTGCAACTGGACTTCTAGTATTTGTATCACACAGATCTGCTGTCTAATGCAGCTGCAGGCTATTCCTCCATACTCCTCTGGACCACAGAAGTAACCAGAAGAGCACAGCACGGTTGGAAAACAATAAGCAAGGAGAGTTTTCTAGTGAATCCAGAGCTATCCTAGATATCTTCATTCCAGAAGGCAATCAGGATAAACTATGGGAAAAGCTGATACAATTAAACATAAATATAGGCTCGGCGCCTGTGGCTCAACGGGCTAAGGCCGCCAGCCACGTACACCTGAGCTGGTGGGTTCGAATCCAGCCCGGGCCGCCAAACAACAATGATGGCTGCAACCAAAAAATGGCCGGGCATTGTGGCGGGTGCCCGTAGTCCCAGCTACTTGGGGGGCGGAGGCAAGAGACTTGCTTGAGCCCAGGAATTGGAGGTTGCTGTGAGCTGTGATGCCACAGTACTCTTTCCAGGGTGACAGCTTGAGGCTCTGTCTCAAAAAACAAAACAAAACAAAAATATAAATATAGCAAGTGCTTCCTTACATAAAAAAGCCAGCTTCAGTAAAATTTATCCTTAGGAAATTTCAAAGCTTATAAATATCTACCACTAGTACCTAAAGTGAAAAATCCCACATATCCTGCTGGTCCTGACTGGTTTGTCAAACTCATCATTTTGAGTAGAGGAGCTAAAGTCATATATTGCTGTACTTGTGTGTTCGATGGTCTATGTGTGGTGTGGGTAGATTTCCTGTGTCAACAAAAGGAAATCACCACATGTACAAGAGCTGCAAATGTCCCTTATTAGCATTTGTTTTCTAGAAATGACATATTTTTATACTATACCCTGGAACCAGAAGATTAAAAGAATTGAAAGAGCAAAGTAACTCATAAGCCAGATTCCAATCTCATACCTGAATGAATTTGAAATGCAGGCCCAGTTAGAGGCAAAGAACTTCAGAACAAGATACAGAAGCTGTTAGTTAAGTAACTCTCTTCTTAGTCATCACCACTAATTTAATGCTCTTTAGAAGGAAGAGGAGGACCTATCCAATTACCTGCTGCCAAGTTTCCTGTTGTGCTAATGAACAGAAAGAGAAACAGAGACTACCACCAAGTGAGAATTCATGCCTTTGTGTAGCCTGCAGCTTGACCACATGTCTGAGTGTGCTGAGTTGTTCTGATCAGTCAACTTAGGTAAAATCTCATTACCGGAAATGCCAGAAATAGTACCAGCAAAATGCCCTAAGAAAACCCCCAAAGCTTATGCTTCTCCTTTCATTCTGGAACAATTTCATCCTAAAGTATTAAGTGCAACAAGCAAGGTCAGTCTCCACAGGGGTAGGCACGCCAATGAGGGGTGGTCAAGCTTCAGCAGACGAGAGGACCCAGCGTGAGGTGGGTGGGGTGTTCTAATGCAGGCTGCCTGGTCGGGAGTGGAAGGACGAGGGCACCCAGGGGCCTGAGAGTGGGGTGCCAGAGCCTCAGTGCTCATGAGCAGGCAGAAGTGGCAGGGTGGCAGCCAAAGATTGGTTATACACAGGAGGGACAACCAAATAGGATAATGGGAACCTAGATTCTCATTCTTCAAGGAGTTACAAATATGGAAAGAAAGAGAACTAGAATGAACCTGTGAGTTTGATTACAATTGAAGATAATGAATTAAACTCATCATTTTGAATATTCATTGATGAATAGATAGAGATGTGAATTTAGATACACACAGATAAAAATGTATCTGTTCCCTGCGAGGTTGGGGAGAATGATCCCCAACAAAAGCACGAGTAACACCTGGAACTCAAATCTTAGTTTCTAAAATCTGCTCTCCGCTAAACCAGGGCCCCTTGGGGAAATGACTGATGGGGACAGGAACAGTACAAAATGAGTGTGGAAGAGCTTTTTGTTTGGAAAGAACCCAAGTGTTCAAAAAGTAAGGATATGTCAAAAGGACAGGGAACCTTGTTGAAGGGACTCACACTGGCTCAATTGGGGATAATGTTAGCACCAGAATAATTAGTGAATAAGAAAATCTGTGTCCACATTGATAAAAACAAATGAATAAGTTGAGTTTCTCATACAAAATTGGCTATTTACACAATACAGAAATACATAATAGTACAAAATACCTACCCCAAATAATTATTATTTTAAAAGAGGAAAGAGGGGGCAGTGCCTGTGGCTCAAAGGAGTAGGGCACTGGCCCTATATACTGGAGGTGGAAGGTTCAAAAAAAAAGGTGGAAAAAATAACTTTATAGTAAAAAAGACTGGCAGACTTTACCTTAAGTCATCAAAGTTGACACTGGGTAGTGAGGCTGAGGATAGGCTGAGAAGAGGCATGAGACTGCTGTTTTCCAAAGAAAACACAATTAAGACATTTTAAAATTATGTAAATGTATAACTGTGATAAAATACTAAATTGAAAAAATTTAATAAAATTCCTGTCTTTTATTCTTTGATCTTATTCACTGAAAGCTAGAAAACAAACAAATACTATCAAGACAATTCAATCATAACACAGTGGTTGAAATGAAGAAAAAAATGAAAAGGCTTTTACTAAGTGGAAAAAAATAATCATATAATGGCTCTCAAATTGAGAAATCCTGGATTCTTGATCAAATCCTCAGAGTTGATCCTCAGAATTTCAAATGTTAGCAATGTGAAAGAAGCAATTTTAAATTGCTAAAATAAATACTATCATTAGTATTCACAAATTCTTGATCCTCAGAATTCCAAATGTTAGCAATTTAAAAGAAGCAATTCTAAATTGCTTAATGAATACTAACATTAGTATTTGCTTTAGCTCTTAAGGAACCTCATGATCCCTTTCTCTCTATCCAGATTCTCCTTATAGAGCTTTCAAAAAGAGATTTATCTAGGCCTACCCTTTAAAAACAAGTGGTGACATCCATTCCCTGAAGGTGGAGTTCATTGCCCTAAGGAGGGAATTCAAAGCCCTTACCATAGGCCCCATTCCAACCACACTGTCTATGAAATGCTCTCTCCAGCCAGTCCCCCCAAAGCCTCTTATGAAACCCTTCTCTTTGCCCTACATTAGCTCCACAGATATTTCTAAAATGCCCTGCCTCCTCTCCCCTCCTCAGAAATTCTTTCCTGTTAAGATTCATTTTATATGTACAATCTTCCAAAAAGCTTTGGTTAGGGGAAGTCTCATCCAAAAACTAAAAAATGTCCTCGAAGCAAGAACAGTATCTCCTTGTCTTTGTATCCTTAACCCTAGCACAAGAACTGGTAGTTAGATAAGGGCTTATTAAATTAAATGCTAAGGAAATGAATTGAATTTATGAATGTACCCTTTCCAAATTTTGAAAGCCATTAACTGTGGCTGAAGATAAGAAATCATTTTTAAGAGTAGAGATTTATTTTACAGATAATCTTGCTCATCTCCTTTCCTGACACTGCAGGTCTGCTGGGTCCTCATCCAGTTCACTAATCAGCTGTGAAACTGAGAGCCAGCTTGGCGTGGGCTGCAGTGAGCCACTTGCCTGGGGGACGGTACATGGCAGACGTTTACATTATGGCTTTTAGATGAAGACATTTTTTGTTGTTGTTTTCCGAACAAAGCAAAACTCTTCAAAACTGAAACAATAAATCCAATGCTGATTATGATCAGGGGTGAATATCTAGCATTACTTACCAAATGTACAGCTTACAGGAGTGTGTTTCCAGTCTTGTCACCATTGTAAGTACTAAATTGCCAATTCAAAATGCCCCCACAGTTAACTTATATAAACTGAGCCTTTAATAGGATAGTCTGTCTAAATGACCCTTCCTCAATGGAGGAGACAGACATTTCTCTAAAATGAGACTGTCATATTAAAACACATGTGCATACACACACACACACACACCAGAATAATGTGTTTGAACCTACAGTTTGTGTTTTCTCTTCCTTTCTAGGTAGTAGTATAAGAGAAAGAGCACTCAATTAAAAATCCAGAGGACTTTTGAGTAAATGATAATTTTTTATAAACTACATAGCAATCACAAGTGCCATGAGTTTTTCTAATGCTTTATAAACATTAAATGAGCTTATCCTCTTAACAAACCTAAAAGGTGGGAATTATTACTTTATGGATTTGAAGCTGAGGCACAAGATTGAGTTGACCACATTACTCGATTATAAGGAGTGGGACTAGAGTTTGAGACAAGGCATTCTACACAACTGGGTGTGGGCTTTTGACCACTTGCGCCACTATTCAGTAATTCTATCTATTTAGAAAATGTCCTGTTATCACGTCTTATGATTTGTTCCATTTGTTTGGGTTTTCAAGCAGATTTGTCTTGCCAACTGTCTTCATGCTTAAGAATATCTATATTAAAGAAGAAATTATATATTCAATTGTCATGTGAGGCCAGGCACGGTGGCTCATCCCTGTAATACCAGCACTTTGGGAGGCTAAGGCAGGATGATCACTTGAAACCAAAAGTTCTAGATGGCAAATACTCATGTGGTATTAATTAAATGCACCAGATTATAGATGGTCTTTTAGCTTAAAAAGTTGGAGACAATAAAAATGCTGTTTCCTCAGCTGTCATTCAAATGCCTGATCTATCCCTGGGTCATAAACACTCCCATTTGGTAACAGGCACATAAACAGATGCCTCCCATAATTCAATGATTCTACCTCCCATTCTCCACCACAAACAAGGTGAACGATGATTCCCTCAAAAACCAGAAAGCCAGAACTATGTTGAAATCACTGTGAATTTAACCCCTCAGTACCCAAGAATGTTTTCCCTTTGTTGGGGGGGAGGGGGAGGGAAGCTCTAGACACATTATTCAACTAAAGCATAACTCTTGCAATATTGTATCACCAGACACTAACAATCAACACAAAGAAATGTTCAGAAATTAAACCAAGTGAGAGCATGGAGCATGCTGAGTGAGACAGGCCCCAGGGATCTGCAGTACTTCTGTGAGTAGGGGTGAGTTCCAGCACCCTTTCTGAGTAGAAATGCTGGGTAAACTCAATTTGCCTTCTAATGTCACAGCTCTACTTCTGCCTAACATTCACCTTCAGGATTTCATTTCTTTATCCAGAGCAAGAACACACCCGACTATCACTGTTTCTCTGCCTGCAGGTTTTATGGGGACAGTGAGCTAGAGTACATTGTGCCATTAAACCATAACCAGGCAGTAAATTACAGGGAGGAAACAAGCAAATTCTGCTGAGCAGGGTGATTTTTTTTTTCTTGAAGTGAACAGTTGTACCTTATTCCGAATGAGCAAGTAAAACAGTGAAACATTTCTTTGGAATTTGTCATCATAACTCATTTTTATTTTGCTTTTAGTTTAGCAATAGAAGCAATATATAAAAGGAACAGTTTCCACATGGGGGAAGGTGAGGGCAGAGAACATTGGTACCCTAGGAGTTGTAATAGTTACTAAGTAAGCCCTATTTCAGTAACAGAGGATTTTTTTTTTTAATCCATGGGCAGGGGAGAATTCAAACTTGAATATTTCAACTTCTCACTGTTTCTGAAACTACTGGGTGTTGGCAGGAGCATGGTTTTAGCAGCATGTGGTTCCAACTTTTCAGGGGGAGGTGGTGGGGAAGGAGGGAGATAGAGCAGTGCCATAAAATAGACAAAAACCAGTCTTTGCCCAAATTGTGTAAAGATGGGGGTGACTCATGGTAGTTCTTTGGGACACTGAGTATGTATGCTTCCCAGCAAACCTATTTTTTAATGTTTTTCCCAACCCACTCCCTCCCCAGAAACAGGACCAGAACTTGGCAGATGAAAGCCATCGCATCTTAGTACCAAATAGGAAAGAACCAACTCAGTAGCTGTCCCTTGTTCTTCAATAATGGCACATTAGTGCCACTCCATGTCATATTATAGAAACAAACAAACAAACAAAAAGGGCCGCCCATACCTGTGCTATTTCCCACCTACACCCACCCACTTCTCAGTATGCAAAGTAATATTGAAGCAATGTTATCAAGGGATGGGAATTAATGTTTTAATTTGGCAGATAGAGAACATGACATTCTCAGAACTGGGTGTCTTTCTCAAACTCACAAAGGTTCAAAGCCTTCAGACAGTCTGTTGTAGTGATTTTGAGAACATAGAAGAACTATTCAAGGTTAAAGCCACCCATTGAGGGAATTCCACAGCTTAGGGAGCTTCCCTCTGTAACAAAATCTCAGAGTCTGAAGAACTGCAAGGATTAAACTGTATTCCTTTCCATTTTTTTTTTAAAGGTCAAACTAAAACCTTTCCTAAAATCATCAGAGTCACAAAAGTCTTCAACATTGCATGACTTCTTTCGAAATAGATTCCCTTCCATTCTCTAGAGAGACATGAGAGAAGCTGCTTGCATTACCAATGACTAATAGCAAATATTCTCATCAGAAGACAAAGAACTCTCACTAGAAATTCACAAAACCAGGGATGTGAATAAAGGACTCTGATTTTGAAGATGGCTCTAATTTTGCTGAGAAAACAAATTAATTCAAGAGGGGATATAAAACAATATTTTTTCAAAGATATTTAAAAATAAAAATAAAGTGGGAAAAAAAAGAAGAAACCAGTATGTGGAGATGGTGAGGACAGACATTGTGGTCCCTAATTAAAATAGTAGAAGGCAGTCTGCTCACTACAACAAATGTAACCACACAGTCAAAACAGGTATGTCTTGAGATGGGGGGACGGACACATGTGCTGTTTCCAGACACTCCTTAAGCCATCGCTTAAATCCCAGTGTTTTCATATGCTGACTCTGGAAGGAATATTAGATCTTCTTCCACTCTGATGGAGAAGTTTGAGGCCATTTCCAGGGAGCCCCCCACCACTTCTGGAGGTACTACTCAGGTGCACCCCACTTCCTGGGGGCAGGGAGAGTGGGGCTCCTCCTCTATGTTCACAAATCCCTTCTCCTACCCCTGTTTTGGCACATGTCACAATCACATTATTATTTTTTTACACATCCACAAACCCAAGTTTATAAGAAGGTAAGAACCATGTATTTATGTATTACAATAGACCAAATGTTTGTGTCCAGCCCTAAGATTCTTATGTTGAAATCCTAATCAATATGGTGGAATTAAGAAGTGGGGCCTTTGGGAGGTAATTAGGTGATGCGAGTGGAACAGCCTTGAATGGGATTAGTGCTCTTAAGTAAGAACTCCAGGGAGCTCTCGGCTCTCTTGCTCTTTTTCCACGCTGAGAGGAAACAGCTGGAAGTTGGCAGTCTGTAATCCACAAGGGTCCCCACCACAGCCCAACCATGCTGGCATTGTGATCTTGACCTCCAGGCTTCCTATTGTGAGAAATAAATTTCTGTCATTTCTGAGCTACCCACTGTATACTACCTCACAGCAACTGCAGCTGACGAAGTGTGTATTAAGATCCTCCGTGCCTAACAAAGCCTAACTCAATTCATGAGCGCTGAGTCACTGATTGCTCAATTAAATGATAAATTAATGCATGAGGAAAATAAGACCTAGACTTAAAAACTGACTTACATCACTCAGCTACTTTGTGTCAGATTAAATCTCCTCACAGGCCTTAAACAAATTGTGGATACATAAGCCAATTAAGGGTTTCATTGTAACAAGAAAAAAATCCATAATGAAGCTGGCAAAACCTTAGTTCATAACTCAAATGTTATGCTTCAGATTAGCCATTTGGTTTCTTGATATTTAAACAGTAACACTGCTCAACAATAGGAAGAGAATTTGAAGCTTCTGGGGGAAGGCCAAACATGCTTCCTGTGATTATTCCGTATACACGTATTGCACGGGTGTTCCTGGCACTGTGCTGGGAACAAGGACAGGAAGGTGATTGGCTACCTGGTTCTTGAGGAGCTTGTCCGCTAGTGGGCACATCATGGAAAGCATAGGAATTCCTTTATTTTTAAAAACAAAGATTTTTTTTTCAGATAAGCTTTTTCCAAAGAAAAATAACATTGGCAATTTTTTTTTTTTTTAAGTTAAAGGAAAAGTCCCTGAAGAAAGAGAGCCATTCCCAAACAATCTGGAGCTTTTCAGAGCTCTTCACTGTTTTGGTGTGTATACGACTGGGGGAGAAGGGTTGTCACCGAGGGTGCCTTTGTCATTCTTGAACACATCAACCCCCACATATCCTAAGGACAAGCCAAACCATCACTGCTCTGCATTTACGATAACTCCCAATTTCCCAGGTTATACTGATGCTACAGGGTCAGGCACCAGATATTAAGACCTCCAAAAAGGCAACACTCTGATAATATGCAGAGAAAGATCCAGAGACCACCCCTTTCTAATACTGGCTTCCCGCTCTACCACCCATTCATGCATCTCCCACTCCTCCCACTTTGCCCAATTCCTTCCCTGAGTATCTAATTTCTCCTCTAATTTTGGAAACTCTTGCATAGCCAAGGTCAGGATCAAATTCACACACATCCAACTGGCAGACACACAGGGCCCAGCACTCAGAAGAGCCTTACACTTGCTTTAATATTCTCTGGTTGCCATCTTGAAATTCTTAATTTTTTAAAAGAGACCCTCAGTTTTATTTTACACAACGTCTTACAAATTATATTCTTTCATCACAAATTATATTCTAATCTAAGCATTTGAACCTCCTGTGCCAGCACAGCACCCCACCTGTGTGTGGTCTTTGCCATCTGCACATTGTCACAACAGAAAATTGAAGTGAAAATAGTGGCTCATTTCTGAGTGTTACTGTCCTTCCTCTGGAAGGTAAGAACCATGATAAAAGGATTTCTTTGGGCTCCATCACAGGCTAAAGGGAGCAACAATTTCCAAACAATGTCAGCCACAAAGGTTGGTCTTCCCATCAGTCTCAGTACCTTGATGACTTGACACAATCAGAACTGTTCCTGGGGGTATGTCAAACACCCTTTCCTGCGTAAAAAGAGACTAATTAGACAAAAGTAACTGGGGAATAACCCTGTGCCGTGCACACACCATTACAATAGGCGACTGTACAATTACGGTGGTCTCAGAGTCCAGTGACTAACCCTGCTGCATCAGCATCCCCCGGGAATTTGTTAGAAATGTACACACTCAGACTTAATGAACCAACTCTAGGAGTGGAACTTAGGAACCTGCATTTTAACAAGCTATCCAGATGATTGTCATGTCACTGAGACATGTGACCTTGGCCTTACTCTAAATGGAAGAAACAAAAGCTCCAGTGGCAAATATGTAGCATCAATTATGATATATGTCTTCCACTATTCAGCCTACTGAGGAACGTCACGTTTATTCATTTACTTCAATCGTGATCTCCCTTATCCGCATGCTAGCTACACGTGTGTGCATGTGAGGGTGTGTGTATTTACACCTCTCAAGTGAGCCAGGTGCTGCAATGGATATAAGGTTAACAGTGTGTGTCATACAAGGATTTATAATCAAATGCAGGGAAAGGAAGAGGCAAATTCATAATCAAATTCATAAACATACCCAGAGTTTCAGTTGAGAAGCAGCAGAGAATGTAGTATGAACTTGGCCCAGGGAGAGATTACTAGAGCTTGTTGAGTTGTAGAGAGCGTCTGTAGTCCCAGCTACTTGGGAGGCTGAGGCAAGAGAATCGCTTAAGCCCAGGAGTTGGAGGTTGAGTTATTCTACACCAGAATTTTGATATGTTGTAATGTTACCAAAAGTTTGGTATTTGTCCCCAAGGACTTCCCCCACCCGCTCTTGATCTCCTCTGAGTTTTATTTCCCATAAATTGATTTTTTTATTCTTTCACTTCAGAACTCTTCATGAGGACAGGTTCGGGGAATTATTTTAAGTGTAATTTACAGTCAATTCACACATAATTATTATGAGTTCACAAACATGTTCCTTATAACATCCTTAAGTGTAGGCAGACATCATAATAACGGAACCTCATTGAGTAAAAGCCATTATACAAGGGACCGGAACAATGGAATCTAAATGAGCAGCCTGTGACTATCTGTTTTGGTTAAGGATGGCTTTTGGATCATCTGAGGAGAGGAAAGACTGCATATTCTTTCAAACTGTCCTCCATAAATAAAACTCTTCGCAGTGGATTTTGCTTCATACTGAGTGGCTGTGAATTTAATGTTATTCATCCTGACAAGTGCCTGGAGATATTCTCAGGTACTGCTATAGGACAGAATGATGGGTTTTAATCATCAGCAAAGATAGCACTGAATTAACATTCTTTAACAAAAGCTGAAGAGACTTTTTGTCTGATGTGGGGATAAAAGATTTAGCTATGTCTATAAAGGAGTAAGCTGATGGGATGGCCAATGTTCTTAGGAACATTCTTTAGGCCCGTTCCAACATATGCATAAATAGGAGGTTAATGGTCAAAATTTGACCAAAATTTAATGGTTTTGCTTGAAAAAAATAAAAATAAGTATTATCAAAAGTCCATTTTAGTCATTTTTTGAAGCCAAGAAAGCACCTAGAGAATATATAAATTTAAGCAAATGACTTTATGGTGAAGCTCCCAAAATAAACTGATTACAAAATGTATGCCTTGATAACTAAATCAGTTGACTTGCAGTACATGGGTGTAAGCAAAAAAACAGTTAAATGTTAGTGGCTGCTTAAATAAGAAAGCTGATTTGGCTATATTTTATCTGAAATTATTCTTTCTGGCAATGTATCAGTTAGAATGAGTTTTAGCCTCATTTAACAGAAAAACAAAAATAACAGAGGCTGAAACAAGATAATTTTATTTCTCTCTTATATAAAAGAAATCTAAAGATAGGTGATTCAGGGCTGGTGCAATTGATCAATAGTCATCAGAAACCAAGGTTCTCCCTCTCTTTTTCCTTACTCTCCTAGGTGCTTTCCATCTTCAAGGTCACCCCCAAGGTCCAAGATGGCAACTGCCTCTTCTGCTAGCACATCCACTTCACAAGTGTGAGGAGGGGAGCAGAAGGAGGCACAACTGGCTAGGCGCCTGTAGCTCAAAGGGCTAAGGCGCCAGCCACGTACACCTGAGCTGGCGGGTTCGAATCCAGCCCGGGTCCGCCAAACAATGGTGGCTGCAACCAAAAAAAAAATGGCCGGGCGTTATGGCGGGCACCTGTAGTCCCAGCTACTTGGGAGGCAGAGGCAGGAGACTCGCTTGAGCCCAGGAATTGGAGGTTGCTGTGAGCTGTGATAGCACAGCACTCTACCCAGGGTGACAGCTTGAGGCTCTGTCTCAAAAAAAAGAAAAGAAAGGGGCACAACTCTCAACTGAGTCTTGGGGAAATGAAATTTTTAAAAAAACAAGTTTTCTCCTAATCCAGAAATCCCTTCCAAGAAAGTAGAGAAAGGTAACAATTTTATTTTTGAATAAGCATCAAACCAGAATGTAATACACAGAACAGGCAATCTGATAAGAGATTGTAAAGACAGAGGAATACCTCACGTTGCATATAGCCAAACATACACAACCCATTGCATACGTGTTCTCAAGATAAATGACAGCTAGCCCCTGAGTAGGAGGCTTTGGCTATACTATTTTATTATTTTAGTTCATCCTGAATTTATATGGTCATTGGTGGTGGCCAATCGTCTGTGGTGGCCAAGGAAAATCAACTCCTCAAAGTAAAAATAAACTTCTCGTAACTTTGTGATAGAAAGTCATTTTACAATTGGAAGCCAGGCTAAAATGACTTTTTCCCCCTCTCACTAGAACTCAGAGATAGGGCACTATCCTCCTTACATGTTTACATTTTGAGAAGATATTTTCCAAGTTATCAAGAAAAGTATTCCTTCGTCAAGCTGACAAAGGGCCTATCTACTTTTCAAAAGGATTTCTAAGACAGCAGAAAATACTGTCAGCTACAAGTTTTAAAATTCTCAAAGGTACTGAATGCACCAGTACTGGTTTCTTAGTTTTGACAAATCTTTTTTTTTTTTTTTTGAGACAGAGCCTCAAGCTGTCACCTTGGATAGAGTGCCATGGCATCACAGATCACAGCAACCTCTAATTCCTGGGCTCAAGCCAGTCTTCTGCCTCTGCCTCCAAGGTACCTGGGACTACAGCCCCCCCCCTAACGCCCCCAACCCCCCCCCCCCCCCCCCAACCCCTGGCCATTTTTTTTTTTTTAGGTTGCAGCCATCATTGTTGTTTGGCGGACCCAGGCTGGATTCGAACATGCCAGCTCAGGTGTATGTTGCTGGCACCTTAGCCTGTTGAGCCACAGGCGCCAAGCCAGTTTTGACAAATCTTCCATGAGAATGTAATTTGTTAACATTAGAGAAACTGATTGAGGAGTATACAGGAACCCTATACTTTGCTTATGTTCTGTTACTTTAAGCTTATTCCAAAACAAAAGTTTTTTTTAAAAAACAGGAAATAAAACCTCTCACCTTCTCCCCTCTCATAGCTGTTAATACTAAAATATAAATAGTATTTTATATTATACAACGTGTTCATCTCTACACTACATTATTTTATGTACTACTCAGCTACATGCACACCCAGACTTTATATCATCATCCTCATTCTACATGCAAGGAGATGGAAGTTTTGAAAGGTGGTAACTTGCCCATAGTTCACCGTGTTGGTTAAGGTACAGGCCAACCGAAGTTTACAAGACCTCAAGAATTCAGTGGCTTAAAATTTTTTTTTATTGTTGTTTATTTCTCACTCATGTCATAGTCTAAAGACATTATGAAATTGAGGATCCATACTCCTAGCTTGGTGTTCCCCTGGGTTTACCCTTGTCTTTAGGTGAAAACAGGCTCACCATTAGCACATCAGGAGGGAAGTGAAACGAAGGACAGAGAAAGAAGAAAAAGGAAATGAACAGCATCTTCTTGTTAAGGACACTATTATTACCCACATTATTTTTACTTGCAAACCATTGGCCAAACTCAGTCTTATGGATATACCTAACCTAAAGGAAGTCTGGGAAATGTGATCTAAGTGGGGGCTTCCTTTAGGTTTGGCTGGTGTGGAAAAAGAAGGAAAAGAATTACGGAGACAACTAACTAAATTTGCCATGATCACCAGGCTCCATAAAAGTAGAACAGGAACTTTTATCAAGGTCCTCTGATTTCAAGTTTAATTCTGCTCCTATTGCTTGTTGAATATTTTAGGTTGCAGCCGTCATCCACATATAAAAGCAAAAGAAGCAATAAATTCAGGGAGGGGGATTGTTTGTTTTACCTGTTAGTATTTTTTATTATAACTAAATTTGCCACTTAATAAAAATATTGACTTATTAGTCATTTTCCCTCTGGGTCACATCCTTCTAAGGTTCAAGTATTTTGTGACATCAATTTAAATGTGTGAATATATCTCAAGTGCATATCCTTAGCAGTACTGCTTTTAACTTTTCTCTGAACTGTAGAGAAAGACGGAAATACTAAACCGAAGGATAAAGAGAACTCAGCTGTTCTGTACTCGGTGGCTTACGTTGTCAAATAAAATGTGATCTTAGAAAAACTATTTATCTGACCTTTTACCCCCAGAATCAAGTCCAGAATTTTTGGAATCAAAGCTTATACATGACTTAGAGCCTCTCGGTAAGAAAAATAAACAATTTTTCATGTAATTAAGTATGATGAGAAAGGCAGAGAAAGATGGCAGACCAAAAGAATCATTCAGCTGAGCTCTCCCAGTACAACTGGGGAAAAAGAGAGAACCCAGTCATACCTGGTGTGAGAACCTTGCCTGGAGTCGTAGCCCAGGGACCACAGTGAGGAGGTGGTGAACTGGATACAGCATGAGATCCAGAGTGGTGGAAATCTAAGCATTGGGCAAGTGATTATGACCTACAGATCAGTCACCCACCCCCCGACCCCACACACACACACACACAGGTGAAGGATGAGAGGAAGCCTCTCTAGTGTTTTCAGTTTGGGGGGAAGCTGCGTGTTGAGTGGAAAACTTGGAAGAGCGCATGGTCTTGAACAGTATAAAGCAACCAGGTTTGAATACAGATTTATAACATTAGATGACTACATTTGAAAAACAGAAAGAGAATACATCAACAAACCCATGAACCATCTTATAGATTTGGAAAATGAAGATAATGTAACCACAACCCAGCAGAAAAAAAGAAATATCCAAAATTAAATCAGAGATTAATGAAATTGAAAACAAAAGAACCATTCAGAAAATTAACAGAACAAAAAGTTGGTTTTTCAAAAACATAAGTACTATTCATAAACCTTTGCCAGATTAACTAGAAACAAAAAGCTGAAATCTCTAATAACATTAATCAGAAACAATAAAGGGGAAATAACAACAGATGCCACAGAGATACAAGAGTTCATCTCTGAGTACTACAAGAAACTCTATGCCTAGACATTTGACAATGTGAAGGAAATGGAGCAACACCTGGAATCACACCCTGTTCCTAGATACAATCAAGAAGAAATAGATCTCTTGAACAGATTGATTTCAAGAATGGAGACCAAAGAAATAATAAAAAAAACAAACCTCCCCGCCCCCCCAAAAATGCCCTGTCCAGATGGCTTTATACAAGAATTCTACCAAAACTTCAAAGAAGAGCTTATACCCACACTGCAGAAAATATTCTAAAAAATTGAAGGAAGGAAGGAATCTTTCCCAACACTGTGAAGCAAATATCACCCTGATACCAAAACCAAGAGAGACCCAACTGAAAAGGAGAACTTCAGACCAATTTCACTAATGAATATAGATGCAAAAAATTCTCAGCAAACTCCTAGCCAATAGATTACAGCTTATCATCAAAAAAGTCATACATTGTATTAAAAGACACAGGCATTTGTGGCTTTGGCGAAGTGGGTGAGATTGGAATCATGGCAGGTCCAGAAAGTGATGCCCAATTCCAGTTCACTGGTATTAAAAAATATTTCAACTCTTATACTCTCACAGGTAGAATGCATTGTGTACTGGCCACATATGGAGGCATTGCTTTGATAATCTTATACTTCAAGTTAAGATCTAAAAAGACTCCAGCTGTGAAAGCAACATAAATGGATTCTTAACTGTACTTCATCTGTTAAGTTCTCATGCCTGGAGAAGCCAATGTCACCTCATCATGTGATACTTAATTTGTACAATAAATTATGAACCTGGAAAAAAAAAAAGTCAAACGTCATGATCAAGCAGGTTTCATTCAGGGATACAAGACTGGTTTAACATATGCAAGTCCATAAACATTATTCACCGTATCAACAGAAGCAAAAACAAAGACCATATGATCCTCTCAATAGATGCAGAAAAAGCAGTGGATAAAATGCAGCATCTTTTTCTAATTAGAACACTGAAGAGTATAGTCATATGTGGCACATTTCTGAAACTGAGCAAAGCTATCTATGATAAACCCACAGCTAATATTTTACTGAATTAAAACTGAAAGCTTTTCCACTTAGAACTGGAACCAGACAAGGTTGGCCTCTATTGCCACCACTACTATTCAATATAGTGCTGGAAGTTCTAGCCAAAACAATTAGGCAAGAGAAGGAAATAAAGAGCATCCAAATGGGAGCAGAGAAGGTCAAACTCTCCCTTTTTGCTGACAATATGATCTTATACTTAAAGAACCCCAAAGAGTCAACCACAAGACTCCTGGAAGTCATCAAAAAATACAGTAATGTCTCAGGATATGCAATCAATGTCCACAAGTTAGTAGCCTTTGTATACGCCAATAACAGCCAAGATGAGAGGGTAATTGAGGACACAACTCCCTTCACCATAGCTTCAAAGGAAATGAAATACCTAGGAATATACCTAACAAAAGAGGTGAAGAACCTCTATAAAGAAAATTATGAAATCCTAAGAAAAGAAATAGCAGAGGATATTAACAAATGAAAGAACAGACCATGCTCATGGCTAAGAAGAACCAATATTATGAAAATATCTATACTACCCAAAGCAATCTACACATTCAACACAATCCTCATTTAAATACCATCATCATACATTTGAGAATTGGAAAAAAATAATAACTTGATTTTGTATGGAACCAAAAGAACCCTGTATAGCCAAGGCAATTCTTAGTAATAAAAACAAAGCCGGGGTATCACGCTACCAGACATTCTGCTGTACTACAAGGCCATAGTGATCAAAACAGCCTGGTAGTGGCATAAAAATAGAGACACTGACATTTATAAATGAATAGAAAACCATGAGATGACTAATATCTTACAGCCACCTGATCTTTGATAAACCAAACAAAAACACACTGGGGAAAAGAATCCCTATTCAATAAATGGTGCTGGGAGAACTAGATAACCACATGTAAAAGACTGAAACTATACATACACCTCTCATCACTTACAAAAACTGATTCAAAATGGACAAAAGATTTAAAACTAAGGCATGAAATAATAAAAATCCTTGAAGGAAGTGTGGGGAAAACACTTGAAGATATTGGCCTGGGGAAAGATTTTATGAAGATTTCCATGGCAATTGAAACAACAAAAATAAACAAATGGGACTTAATTAAACTGAAAAGCTTCTGTACAGCTAAGGAAACAACAACCAAAGCAAATACACAACTTTCAGAAAGGGAAAAGATATTTGCATATAATGAATCAGACAAAAACTTAATAACTAGCATCTACAGAGAACTCAAATTAATCAACAAAAAAATCCCAAACAAACCTATATATCACTGGGTAAGAGAGATGAAAAGAACCTTCTTTAAAGAAGACAAATGGCTAACAAATATATTTAAAAAATGTTCATCATCCCTAATCAGAGAAATGTAAATCAAAATTACCCTGAATAAAAATGAAAATAAAAATAAAAATAAATTACCCTGAGATATCATCTAACTCCAGTGAGAATGGCCCATGTCACAAAGTCTCAAAGCTGCAAATGTTGGCATGGATGTGGAGAGAAGGGAACACTTTTATACTGCTGGTGGAACTACAAACTAATACATCCTTTTTGGAAGGAAGTTTGGAGAATCCTCAAAGAATTCAAATTAGACCTCCCATTTGATCCTGCAATCCCATTACTAGGCATCTACCTAGTAAAGAAAAAAAATCCTTTTATCCATAAGGACATTGGCAGTAGATTGTTTATTGCAGTTCAATTTATAATCACCAAAATGTGGAAACAGCCTAAATGCCCACCAACCCATGAATGGATTAACTAGCTGTGGTGTATGTATAACATGGAATACTCTTGAGCCATTAAAAAGATGGAGACTTAAAATTTTTGTATTAAACTGGATGGAAGTGGAACACATTCTTTTCAGTAAAGCATCATAAGAATGGAGAAGCTCAATGGAATGTACTCAGTTGTAAAATGAATGCAGTAAATGAGCTGTACTGTGGGGAGGGATAAAGGAAAGGGAAGAGGGGAGGAGGGAGGAGAATGGGAGGGTCAGTGTGTATGACACACGTCTTGGGGGCAGGACACAATTATAAGAGGACCTTTATCTAGCAAATGCAATCAGTATAACCTAATTCTTTGTACCTTCAATGAATCCCAAACAATAGAAAATTTAAAAAAATTCCAAGACAGGAAAGATTAATACAAAGCAGAGTTAGATATTACTAAAAAAAAAAAAAAAAAAAAGGTGACAACTCAGAAAAAATAAAAATAGAAGAAAAATTCATTTAATAAATGTTCTTTCTGGCTCAGCACCTGTGGCTCAATGGGCTAAGGCGCCAGCCATGTACACCTGAGCTGGCGGGTTCAAATCCAGCCCGGGCTCGCCAAACAACAATGACGGCTGCAACCAAAAAATGGCTGGGTGTTGTGGCAGGGCGCCTGTAGTCCCAGCTACTTTGGAGGTGGAGGCAAGAGACTCGCTTCAGCCCAGGAATTGGAGGTTGCTGTGAGCTGTGATGCCACCACACTCTATCCAGGGTGACAGCTTGAGGCTCTGTCTCAGAAAAAAAATAAAATAAAATAAAAAAATAAATGTTCTTTCCATTCAAAGGAACAGAAAAATAAAAATATTTTTATTTATTTATTTAATTATTTAAATCATAGCTGTGTACATTAGTGCATTCATGGGGTATTACAAGAAACTTTACTCTTAGAAATATAAAAATCTGAAGGAAATTGACCAATACCTAGCAGCATGCCACCTTCTGAGACTTAACCAGAATGAAGTAGAAATGTTGAACAGGCCTATATCAAATTCTGAAATAGCATCAACTATACAAAATCTCCCTAAGAAGAAAAGCCCTGGACCAGAGGGCTTCACGTCAGAATTCTACCAAACCTTTAAAGAGGAACTAGTACCAATATTACTCAATCTTTTCCAAAATATAGAAAAAGAAGGAATGCTACTCAACACATTCTATGAAGTAAACATTATCTTGATTCCTAAACCAGGAAAAGACCCAACAAGAAAATTATAGACCAACATCACTAATGAAAGTTGATGCAAAAATATTCAATAAGATCCTAGCAAACAGAATCCAGCAACATATCAAACAAATTATACACCATGACCAAGTGGGCTTTAT
>CAUYON010207910.1:0-27537 GCA_963573935.1 Arctocebus calabarensis
TTTTTTTGTAAGACAGAATTTATTCACAGAAAAGAATACAGAAAACATTAAGGCTCCTGGTAGAGGGAGAGAATTCTAGTGGGGAGAGAGAAGCTCTCTCCGTTTCTCTCCCAGTCTTTTCCCCATCTCCTCCTTTAGGCCTTTAGTCTCAGGGTATATATAGGTGTATGGGTTCCTTGGCCAGGAAATGAATGAATACAGTCCCTTCCACCAGGGGTTCAGTTGGATTTTTATCATCAAATACATCTGAACTTTTGTGACCTGCCTAAAAAGAATTTAGTGCCCCTACAAAAGTAGAGGGAAGACACAAATAGGACGGAAGATAATAGTCAGCAATCAGATTTTTTTTTTTTTTTTTTTGAGACAGAGCCTCAAGCTGTCACCCTGGATAGAGTGCTATGGCATCACAGCTCACAGCAACCTCCAATTCTTGGGCTCAAGCGAGTCTCCTGTCTCTGCCTCCCAAGTAGCTGGGACTACAGGTACCTGCCACAATGCCCAGCCATTTTTTTTTTTTTTTTTTGGTTGCAGCCATCATTGTTGTTTGGCAGGCCCAGGCTGGATTCGAACCCACCAGCTCAGGTGTACATGGCTTACGCCTTAGCCTATAGAGCCACAGGCGTCGAGCCCAGCAATCAGATATTAAGAAATGAATTATTTGCACACTTGATCACTGGCTGCTGATACAAGGATGAGAGTGAGTTAAGGGTTTAGGACTGTCCTAGTTAGGCACTTTCTTGTGGACACTACTAGAATGCTTCTCTTTTGGAAGGGGAGGATTATAATTTTGCAGGCATTAAATACTAACTTAATGCTTTAGTTGGATTTTATGTTTCTATTTCCTTTTCTTTTTTTCTTTAAAGTGAGTATTTATTTATTTATTTTTGAGATAGAGCCTCAAACTGTCACCCTGGATAGAGTGCTGTGGCATCACAGCTCACAGCAACCTCTAATTCCTGGGCTCACGCGAGTCTTTTGCCTCTGCCTCCCAAGTAGCTGGGACTACAGGCGCCCGCCACAATGCCCAGCCATTTTTGGGTTGCAGCCTTCATTGTTGTTTGGAGGCCCGGGCTGGATTCGAACCCGCCAGCTCAGGTGTACGTGGCTTACGCCTTAGCCTGTAGAGTCACAGGCGCCGAGCCTATGTTTCTATTTCCAAGGGTAGACAGTGAAATTGAAATTCCCCAGGGCTCTTGGGAAAATAACCATCTTCATAAAACAGACTGGTTTAGAAACATCTTGTGCTACATGAGAAATGGAATAGTTGCTAAAAACTTACTTTTTTCTGTTCCTATGATTAAGTCATTGAGAGTAGAGTATGAGTCATTTTTATGCCCACTTAATACTTGAAGTTTTATGGCCTCTATGACAGTCTCACTTCCTATAACCAGAATGAATGAACACATTAAGGGAGTACTATGAGAAAAACAGTACTCCCTAATTTATTTATTTATTATTTTGAGACCAAGTCTCACTATGCTGCCCTTGGTAGAATGCCGTGGCACCACAGCAACCTAAAACTTTTGGGCTCAAGTGATTCTCTTGTCTCAGCCTCCCAAGTAGCTGGGACTACAGGCGCCCACCACAACACCTGGCTATTTTTTTGTTGCAGTTGTAATTGTTGTTTAGCTTGCCCAGGCTGGGTTTGAACCCACCAGCCTAGGTGTATGTGGCCGACGCCATAACCACTGTGCTACGGAAGCTGAGCCAGTACTCCCTAATTTAAATGCTGTCTCAGAACTTGGAGTCTTGTTCTCATTTTCTCTTGTATCATTGTAAGGCTCAGTCCATATTCTGTTTTATAAGGCAGAGAACTTAGTTTTTATTTGGTTTTAACCAAAATTTTAGTAAACATATCTTTTGAAATAGTAGTGGACACATCCCTTATCAGTCACTACTTTGTAACTCAACAAGTAATTGAAAACTGATTTTTTGCTTCTTGTTAATAGATTTCATTTTAGCTAATGGACACAAATCACTTCTTTCCAGAAACTAAATCAGTGTATTAGTTAAGTTATAATTCTCAATTTGTATATGAGGAATTGGGAAAGCAAAACGATTTTCTTTATATTATTGCTTGATTGCATGGTGTACCATTTGTAAATATGTGGAGAAGAACTCTTTTCGTTTTTTGGGGGGGGAGACGACAAAGTCTCACTCTTTTGCCCTCAGTAGAGTGCCATGACGTCATAGCTCATAGCAACCTCAAACTCTTGGGCTCAAGCCAGTATCTTGCCTCAGTTTTTTATTTTTAATAGAGATAAGGTCTTACTGTTGCCCTGGCTGGTCTCAAACTAGTGAGCACAAACAATCTTCCTGCCTAGGCCTCCCAGAGTGGTAGGATTATAGGCGTGAGCCTGGCCTGAGCAACTCTTTTTTTTTTGAGACAGTTTCACTATGTTGCCCTCAGTAGAGTGCCCTAGCGTCACAGCTCACAGCAACCTCAAACTCTTGAGCTTAAGCAATTCTCTTGACTCAGCCTTCCTAGTAGCTGGGACTATGGGCACCTGCCAAAACACCCAGCTACATTTTTGTTGTTGTTGCAGTTTTTTAGCTGGTGTAGGCCAGATTTGAACCCGTCAGCCTCGGTACATGTGACTAGCACCGTAACCACTGTGCTACGGGCACTGAGCCGAGAAACTCTTTTTGAGACAGAGTCTCATTCTGTTGCCTAGGCTAGAGTGCAATGGCATCATAGCTCACAGCAATCTCAAACTCTTGGGCTTAAGCGATCCTCTTGCCTAGCTTCCCAAGTAGCTGGGACTATAGGCGCCCACCATAAAGCTTGGCTGGTTTCCCCACTTGTAGTAGAGACGAGTTTCTCCCTCTCATTGTGGTCTTGAACTCCTGACCTCAAGCAGTCTGTCTGTCTTGGCCTCCAGAGTGCTAGGATTATAGGTGTAAGCCACCACGCTTAGCCAGGGAAATTCTCTGTCTACTAAGAATTGACCTTTCCTTTTGACTAGTTGAGCTAGTCTACACTTAATGAAAAAAAAATTAAAACTTGTTGACCATATGAATGGGATTTGGCTCTTCTATGGGTTGTTGTGTTAGTAGTAATTTTGAACATCATAATCTCAATTTTCCAAATAGACTAGACCCACTCAAAATAGAACTATAGGGAGTTAGCAAGAGAGGACTAACAGGCTGGGTGAGGTGGCATGTGCCTGTCATCCTGACACTCTGGGAGGCTGGGTGTGTGTGTGTGTGTGTGTGTGTCACTTGAGCTTAGGAGTTCAAGACCAGCCTGAGCAAGAGTGAGACCCAGTTTCTAAAAACATCCGGGTATTGTGGCGGGCACCTATAGTCCCAGCTACTTGGGAGGCTGAAGCAAGAGGATTGCTTGAGCCCAATGCTGTTTGCTACGATGCCACAGCACTCTACCTAGGGTGACAAAGTGAGAGTCTATCTCAAAAAGACGGAGAACTAATAGCTAGATAAACTTTGGCATTTTGGGGACACAAGTGAGTAAGTGTAAGATAAAATGCATAGTCATATTTTAGTGTAAGGTTGACCTTAAAGAAAAATAGCCAGGGCTGGATCTGAACCTGCCACCTCCAGCACATGGGGCCTGCACACTACTTCATTGAGCCACAGGCACTGCCTTCCAGTTTTTGATATTGCTGAGGGTTTTTTGGTTTTGTTTTCAGGAGTTTGTTTTAAGAAGTTCATACTACTTATGTAGGTCGGAGTACCTGTAATCTTTAGTTATAAATAATTTGAACTGTTTTCTGAGTCTAGAAAATCACGTCTTTTCTTATCCTATTCTTTGTGACTTGGTCCTCCCATACATCATTTATCTGCCATATCTCTTTTGTATCTAGATTGTATGTCTTTAACCTTTCAAGGGAATACATGAAATTGTCTATAAGTAGATTGTATGTCTTTAGCCTTTCAAAAGAAAAATATAAATTGTCTATAAGTGTAATTCATAGATCCCTGTCAAAGAGCTTATATTTTTTTACTTCACTTGTATTTGGGTAATATTTTCTGGATCCAGTAAAGACTGGCAAGGTAATCAAGTCCTGGGAAACTGGGCTCTTGAGTGTTGGTCAAGAAATGCTGAAGGCCTCATGGTCCAGTGGAAAACTTATTGGCTTTGGAGCCATATTCTACTTTTATTACTGTTAGCTGAAAAAGTAACTTCCTGTACATTTTTAAATTTCATCTCCAGAAAATGGGGAAAGCATCCTGATTTCCTAGTTTGTTGTGTGAATTAAATAAAGCATTAAATGTTTGGGGCATTAGATGCTTAGTGACTGTGGATCTTTTCCTTAAGAATTTGGTGTTCTTTAGGGCATCACAACTTGGATAACATTTTCTAGGATGTATTTTTTTTTTTTCTTTGCAGTTTTTGGCCTGGACCTGGTTCAAACCTGCCACCTCTGGCATATGGGGCCAACGCCCTACTCCTTGAGCCATAGGTGCTGCCCTTCTTCTTCTTCTTCCTTTTTTTTTTTTTAGGCAGAACCTCAAGCTGTCACCTGGATAGTGTGCTATGGCATCACAGCTCACAGCAACCTCCAATTCCTGGGCTCAAGCAAGTCTCTTGCCTCTGCCTCCCAAGTAGCTGGGACTACAGGCACCCGCCACAATGCCGGGCTGTTTTTTGGTTGCAGCTGTCATTGTTGTTTGGCAGGCCCGGGCTGGATTCGAACCCGCCAACTCAGGTGTATGTGGCTGGCGCCTTAGCCTATTGAGCCACAGGTGCTGCGCCTCTTCTTCTTTTTTTGAGACAGAGTATCAAACTGTCGCCCTGGGTAGAGTGTGTGGCATCACAGCTCATAGCAACCTCCAACTCTTGGGCTTAAGCGATCCTCTTGCCTCAGCCTCCCAAGTAGCTGAGACTACAGACACCCGCCACAACCCCTGGCTATTTTGTTGTTGCAGTTGTCACTGTTTGATGGACCCGGGCTGAATTTGAACCCACCAGCTCCTGTGTATGTGGCGGGAGGCCTAGCCGCTAAGCTATAGGTGCCGAACCTCCAGGACATTTTTTTTTTTTTTGTAGAGACAGAGTCTCACTGTATCGCCCATGGTAGAGTACTGTGGCGTCACAAAGCTCACAGCAACCTCCAACTCCTGGGCTTAGGTGATTCTCTTGCCTCAGCCTCCCGAGTAGCTGGGACTACAGGCGCCTGCCACAATGCCCAGTTGTTTTTCTGTTTTTGCAGTTCAGCTGAGGCCAGGTTTGAACCACCACCTTTGGTATGTGGGGCCGGAGCCCTACTCGATGAGCCACAGGCGCCGCCCCATCCAGTATGTATTTTTAAATGTAGTTCTTAGCTCACACAATTAGTACTTTGGTTTTGGTTTAGCTGAAATGAGTAGGGTGTCTCCTACCATACAGTTCTTAATTTTCAAAGGCTCGGAAGAAAAACACTTGTTGATTTAACAGCATTGGTAGCACCTCTTGACTACTAATCAATCCAGTATATAGAGGTAGATACTGTAGTAAATATAAAGTAGTACTTTAGTCTCCATAATGATAGAGAATTTGTGGCTAATGGTAATTACAATTTTAAGAAATTACAATTATAATTAGATAGTTTAATTACAATTAAGTTTTTTTTTTTTTTGAGACAGCCTCAAACTGTCACCCTGGATAGAGTGCTGTGGCATCACAGCTCACAGGAACCTTCAATTCCTGGGCTCAAGCGAGTCTCTTGCCTCCACCTCCCAAGTAGCTGGGACTACAGGCACCCGCCACAACGCCCAGCCATTTTTTGGTTGCAGCTGTCATTGTTGTTTGGCTGGTCCGGGCTGGATTTGAACCCGCCAGCTCAGGTGTATGTGGCTGGCGCCTTAGCCCGTTGAACCACAGGCACCAAGCCTACAATTAAGTTTTTTATCTTAGAGCAGTGGTTCTCAACCTGTGGGTTGCGATCCCTTTGTAACAATGAAAATATATCTTGAATATCAGATATTTACATTACAATTCATAACAGTAGCAAAATTAGTTATGAAGTAGCAACGAAAATAATTTTATGGTTGGGGGGGTCACCACAACATGAGGACCTGTATTAAAGGGTCGCGGCATTAGGAGACATTAGGAATATTGAGAACCACTGTTTTAGAGACTAATAGAAATTAAGTGATTAAGTGCAGTCAGGTGTATTCAGCAGACTTTAATGGGCACAGTCTCTCTGAATGGTTGTTAAAAAAAGTCTTCTCAGGCGGCGCCTGTGGCTCATCGAGTAGGGCACTGGTCCCATATGCTGAAGGTGGCGGGTTCAAACCCAGCCTCTGCTTAACTGCAAAACAGAAAAAATAGCCGGGCATTGTGGCAGGCTCCTACTCGGGAGGCTGTGGCAAGAGAATCACCTAAGCCCAGGAGTTGGAGGTTGTTGTGAGCTGTATGACGCCACGGCGCTCTACCGAGGGTGATAAAGTGAGACTGTCTCTACCAAAAAAAAAATACAGTCTTCTATACCTTTATCAACATGAAACTGATAGGTTTTCATTTAAAATTCTTAATTTTTCTCTTATGGAAATGTGACAAGTAAGAGGAAGATAATCTGTTTTCCTTGCTACATTTATCACAGACATGTTTTCCTTTATCTGCTAAAATGATACAGTATGTAGATCTGGAAACTTCTGATGGGCTCTTACTAAGGGCACCTTATTAAGACCACTTGAAGCATGGCTGGTATAGATGCATGCTTTTTCCTTTATAGTTTGCAGTTTGTGAATTATTGAAAGTTTATGCCAGTGGCGAGTACTACCTAATTCAGATTTAACTCAGAATTAGTTTTCGTTTTTTTTCCTTTTTTTTTTTTTTTTGAGACAGAACCTCAAGCTGTCACCCTGGATAGAGTGCTGTGGCATCACAGCTCACAGCAACCTCCAATTCCTGGGCTCAAGCGAGTCTCTTGTCTCTGCCTCCCAAGCAGCTGGGACTACAGGTGCCCGCCACAATGCCCGACCAGTTTTTGGTTGCAGCCATCATTGTTGTTTGGCAGGCCTGGGCTGGATTCGAACCCACCAGCTTAGGTATACGTGGCTGGCGCCTTTGCCCATTGAGCCACAGGCACCGAACCAGAATTAGTTTTCTTAAAATTGAAATTAATGTTATATTGTTCAAGAAAACTTTTATTTACAAATTAATATCTTTGAGGCTAGACATAATGGCTCATGCCTGTAACCCTAACACTTTGGGAGGCTGAGTTGGGAGGATTGCTTGAAGCTAGGTAGTCAAGTCCAGCCCGAGCAAGAGGAAGGCACTGTCTCTACAAAAAAACTGAACAAATAAGGGCATGGTGGCATATGCCTGTAGTCCCACCTACTCAGGACACTGAGGCAAGAGGATCGTTTGAGCCCAGGAGTTTGAGGTTGCAGTGAACTGTGATGCCATTGCACAACTAGCCCAGGCAACAGAGCAAGACTACCTTAAAAAAAAATGGTGAAAATTGAGTAGGGTTAAAGATTATTATTTTTCTTTATATTCTTTAGGCTTGAGAAGCTTTACTATTTGAGAAAAATCAAGGGCTTTCTGAGAGACTGATGGGAGGCAGATTAGGATTTATGTTTTAGAGGTCCAAGTGGGGCAGGCATTTGGAATGATATATTGATAGGAGACATTAGTTGAAAAGTAAGACAATTTCACCTCACCGTGGTACTCCTCATTATTATTTTTAAATTACTTAATTTATCTGACAAAGATGCTATAGTTAAGGGTCTCGGCCAGTACATCTCCAACAAAATAATTACTTGTCTTCCATCTTTGGTTTTCTAGGATTTCTTCCCCACTACTTTCTCTTTTTTTGAGACAGAGCCTCAAGCTGTCACCCTGGATAGAGTGCTGTGGCATCACAGCTCACAGCAACCTCCAATTCCTGGGCTCAAGCGAGTCTCTTGCCTCCGCCTGCCAAGTAACTGGGACTACAGGCAACTGCCACAACGCCCGGCCATTTTTTGGTTGCAGCCATCATTGTTGTTTGGCGGGCCCGGGCTGGATTCAAACCCGCCAGCTCAGGTGTACATGGCTGGTGCCTTCGCCCATTGAGCCACAGGCGCCAAGCCTACTTTCTCTTTTTTAAAAATTTAATTTAATTTAATTTTTTGAGACAGTTTCATTTTGTCATCCTCGGTAGAGGACTGTCGGCGTTACAGCTCATAGCAACCTTAAACTTTTGGTCTTAAGCCATTCTCTTGCCTCAGCCTCCTGAGTAGTTGGGACTACAGGCACCTGCCACAATGCCCACTTTTTTATTCTTCGAGACAGAGTCTCACTATGTCACCCTCAGTAGATTACCATGGCGTCACAGCTCACAGCAACCTCTAACTCTTGGGCTTAAGCAGTTCTCTTGCCTCAGCCTCTCAAGTAGTTGGGACTACTGGCACCTGCCACAATGCCGGCTATTTTTTGTTGCAGTTATCATCGTTGCTTACCCAGCCTGGGTTCGAACCTGCCTCCCTCAGTGCATATGGCCGGCACCATAATGTGCTACCGGCACTGAGCCTTTTTATTTATTTATTTTTTGAGACAGAGTCTCACTATGTTGCTTTCTGTAGAGTGCTTTGGAGTCACAGCTCACAGCAACCTCCAATTCTTAGACTAAGTGATTCTCTTGCCTCAGCCTCACAAGTAACTGGGACTACCTGCGTCCACCATAACGCCAGGCTATTATTTTTTGTTGTAGTTGTGACTGTTTTTATCAGGCCCTGGGTGGATTCATACCCGCCAGTCCCAGTGTATGTGGCTGGTGCCCTAACCACCCAGCTACAGGCACCGAGCCTGTCTGGCTATTTTTTTTTTTTTTTTATAATTTTATTGAATCATAATTGTGTACATTGGTGCACTCATAGGGCACAATGTGCTCTGTCTGGCTATTTTTAGAGGCAGGGTCTCAAACCTGTGAGCTCAGGCAGTCTACCCTCCTCAGCCTCCCCGAGTGCTAGGATTATAGGCATGAGCCACAAGCTTGGCCCAGAATTAAAAACTTAACAGATCACTGGAGACAGTTGTTAAAATAGAAAAAGGAAAGTAAACCAGAGGACCAGGCCAAGATACGTCTAGTATTTGGATCTGTGTATAGAATGACATAGGATGTGTATGATAAGAGATACATGATGGGAGGTGCTGGAATGCAAAAGTAAAGTGTGTTAGCTGTGACATAGGAAAAGTGAAATACTATCACTACCATACTGTGGCTGGGCATTTTTTTGTTTTTTAGCTCAGCGCCTGTAGCTCAGTAAGTAAGGGCATTGGCCACATATATCAGTGGGTTTGAGCCTGGCCCAGGCCTGCTAAGCAATGACAGCTACAACCAAAAATTGTGGTGGGTTCCTGTAGTCCCAGCTACTTGGGAGGCTGAAGCAAGAGATCCCTTAAGCTCAAGAGTTGGAGGTTACTGTGAGCTGTGACGCCATGGCACTGTACTGAGGACGACATAGTGAGATACTGTCTCAAAAAAAAAAAAAAAGTGGTGGTAAAATAAACATAACAAAGGCCTAAGACATTTTTATTTTTCTATTTTTATGTTTTTTTGAGACAGAGCCTCAAGCTGTCACCCTGGAGAGAGTGCCGTGGCATCACAGCTCATAGCAACCTCCAATTTCCTGGGCTCGAGCGAGTCTCTTGCCTCCGCCTCCCAAGTAGCTGAGACTACAGGCGCCTGCCACAATGCCCGGCCATTTTTTGGTTGCAGCCGTCATTGTTGTTTGGCAGGCCTGGGCTAGATTCGAACCTGCCAGCTCAGGTGTACATGGCTGACACCTTAGCCTGTTGAGCCACAGGTGCCGAGCCAGGCCTAAGACATTTTTAAAGAATGGGCATGTACTGTACTGAATACTTTGCTGTGAAGCCTCATTATGATTTGTGTCAGGTGTGGATTCAGCAACCCTTAATGGTGTCAATTGATAGGGTTTAATCTACCTGTGTAACAGCTTCAGGCAAAACACACTGTCCTATCAGTACCTGTTCTCTAGCACTAGCAATAAGAATAAATGAAAAGGAGCTTGTCAGGCAGTATGTCTTGGTTTTGTTGTAATTTGGGCTACACTTTGCTACTGATGCTGTGATTTCCTGTCTTGGATGTTGGCTTTGGAAACTAAACAGTTAAAGCATCATGATTTGAGAGGAAACCAGATCGCATGAATGAAGGCAAAGTTTGGCACTAGGCCAGAATAAGGGGGTAGGGGATAATTGGGATGGGGGAACTAACTTTTATACCACAGATGACTTTCAAAAATTAAGAGATAATTCCATGTCCTGAGGTTATAAACCGGCTACAACTGGTTTTTCTCTCCCTCCCGTCCTCCTCCCTCGCTAGGCATCATGGGTAAAAGTAAGCATCCCCTGTTTCTTTTGTTTAATATAACAGCACGCCATGTGATTGGCAGGGCAGTGCCCGCTGGGAGATCAGCAGCTCTCTAGAGGGGGTTGGCATGCATGGGGCCACCCTGTGCTATAGAGTTTCTTTTACCATAGAAAAGAGATGTTAGAAAACAAAAAGGGAACACACAATACCCACATATACTCACATACTTAACACATACATGGAGAAAACCCCTAAACACATCTCTTACTATTTTTTTTCTTCCTTTTTGTTTGCTCCCTTTCTTGTCTCTCATTTTCCTAGAAGCTAGGGGAGACAGCAGAAAAATGTGTACCTGTAAGTACTTTTAACTGTCCCCTACTCCAAATTTTTCTTTTTCTAGAAGAAACTCAATTACTCTGAGTTCTTCAGAGTGATTTCCTATGTGTAGAAGAAGATAAACTGATGTTTTTGATGGGATTTAAGTAACAAACACTGTTGCTTTTTAAAATTCGTTGTAGAATTATTGCTAACAGAAAGTTCCTTAGAAAACAGGTTTAGATCCTGTTTTCCTCTGCTTCATCCATTTTTTATAATGGGAAGGGTCTCTAGCTTCTGGTCTTCTTTGAGCTGAAACTGTAAGAAGAGTGTTATGCTAAGGTTTTTACCTCCTGGCCTATCTCTTAAAAAAAATTTTTTTTTCTTTTGTCTATAGCAGTGATCGTTCCAGCTCCCCCTTACCCGGGCTACCCCTCCCCTTTTCCATATCAGCTCCAGCCCTGCTCTGTGAATGGAATCAGCCAGCTGACTGAGTGCTGGCATCATGCCAGGGGCTCTAAAGCATTGAGAATGTGCGCGTGCTCGTGTGTGTAAGTGTATATAGAACACAAAGGGAAAGGTCTGCAGTCTGGGAAATCATAGGCTATTATGTAAGGAGGTCTGTGTCATCTCTGCTTAACTTGGGCTGACGGACAAGGATGGGGAAGGCTTAAAGCAAGAAAAATACCCTTTGGACACACACATGCACAATTAACTCTTTTCCTTGCTGCCTTAAAAAACAAGTATTTGATGTGGCATTTTGAGAGCTTCTGTGTGTAAGTAGTAATAACTATGTTCCTTGTGGTAATAGTAACTTTTGGGGAGGTGAAGCAGTTTGTTCTATGTCTGTTTCTGCTCCCATTCAGAAGTGAGTGTGTGTGCACACTTCAGGAAGGCAGTGACTTGAAGAGAAATGCCTCCTGAATTTAATAGCTGTTTAGGATGGATGGGGTAGCAGGCCAGACTGTTTCTATTTATTCAGAATCCGTAAGGAACAGGTAGATGAGTGAAAGGAAGTGCTCTTTAGAAGCAAAAAGCCAGATAATAGAACAAGTAATATCCATTATATACTCATCTCAGTTCTTATCTTATTTCTTCTTCTTCTATTTTGTATGAGATCATAAAAATTCAATATTCATCCCCTGCCATCTGCTGCAGAGTTAGAGTTGTACAAAAGGAAATTCTAAACAGCCCGTGGAAAGAAGGAAATATTAACACATTACAAGTATTATAATTTTGGGGTTCATTTGGAATGGTTATATCTTCTATTGGCCATTAGGTGGTCAGCATTGATTTAGAAATTCTGTTGCTTCACTGTGGTGCCTTTTTCTTAATTTCTCTTTATATACTTTCTAGGTGTGATAGGTATGAAGCAGCTTTCAGGTAGAATTGAAAAAGTATATTATTGATTTTTTTTTTTCTTTTTCAGATAGGGTCTCACTTTGCCCCTCACAGCAACCTCAATCTCTTGGGCTCAAGTGATTTTCTCTCTCTCTCTTTTTTTTATTATAGAGACAGAGTCTCACTTTATCGCCCTCAGTTGAGTACTGTCACGTCATAGCTCACAGCAACCTCCAGCTCTTGGTCTTAGGCGATTCTCTTGCCTCAGTCTCCTGAATAGGTGGCACTACAGGTGCCCGCCACAATGCCCAGCTATTTTTTTGTTGTTGTTGTTGCCGTTGTAGTTTGGCCAGGGCTAGGTTCAAGCCCACCATTCTCAGTATATGGGGCCGGTGCCCTACCCTCTGAGCCACAGGCACCGCCCCTCAAGCAATTCTCTTGTCTCAGCCTCCCAAGTAGCTGGGACTACATGTGCCTGCCACAACACCCGGCTGTTTTTGCTCTGGCTCAGGCTGGTCTCAAGCTTATGAACCCAGGTGATCCTCCCGCCTCGTCCTACCAGAATGCTAGGATTACAAGTGTGAGCCACTATGCCCGGCCTTAGAGGGGGTATTTTGGAGATAGAATCTCATTTTCTTGTCTTCCCTAGAATGCACACTGCAACCCCAAATACATTAGGCTCAAGCTATTCTCTTGCCTCAGCTTCCCCAGTAGCTGGGACTACAGGCTTTCACTGCCACGCACCTGCCTAATTTTTTTTTTTTCCTCAAGAGACAGAGTTTAATTTTGTCGCCCTCGGTAGAGTGCTATGGTATCACAGCTGACAGCAACCTCCAACTCCTGAGCTTAGGTGATTCCCTTGCCTCAGCTAGGGACTACAGCTAGGGAGTATCTAGGACTACAGGCGCCCACCACAATGCCTGGCTAACACCTGGCTAATTTTTTCTATTTTCAGTAGCAATGGGAGTGTTGCTCTTTCTTACAAGCTCCTGAACTCAAGGGATCTTCCTGCCTTGGTCTCTCAAAGAGTGCTGGGATTAAGGCATGAGCCACCACATCCAGCCAGGAACTTCTGTATTTTTGTTACTACCCATGAATTTTGTGTTCTCACCACATCTTCGCAAGCAATAATCTTTGAATGTCTGTCTATATTTTTTGCTGTGTTTTGGTGTAAATATCTTTGCTTGTTTCTTTTCTTTAGGAGATACATAACCTGGTTATCATTCTTTAAGGATTGCAGGATGGGACCTACCAGAATGGCTGGTCTGCTTATTCCCCAGGCTGCTCAGAGTTCTTTTCCCACTCCAAATAGCTGGAGCCCACTTTTCCAAGTTCCCTTTATAAATGAATTAGGAAGGATTATTTCCCAGT
Organism: Arctocebus calabarensis; assembly: GCA_963573935.1. Classification (NCBI taxonomy): domain Eukaryota; kingdom Metazoa; phylum Chordata; class Mammalia; order Primates; family Lorisidae; genus Arctocebus; species Arctocebus calabarensis. Next base: position 13,290 of record CAUYON010207910.1, read on the forward strand.
GGACTGAATACTGAAAGACAAAATAGCACTAGATTGCTCAAACCTAGAGGCTAGATAGTCATTCAGAGTTGTGGGACTTCTTTTTTCTTAGAAGTAATAATTACCTTTTTGAGTTGATATTATCCTCTTATAGTATTGTTTGGTAATGCTCTCCATGGAAGCCAGCTATTTTACGTGTATGTGTGGTATTGTCATACATTATGTTGGTTTACATTAAATGTAAAGGAAAGAAAAAATGGGAGGCTTATTTCATTCCTAACATCTTCCATTTTTAAGATTCTGTCTATATGATCCTTGCCTACTGGACTGATAGGTTTCAAGGAAGGGCTTTTACATCCTTCCTTTTTAACTTTTTTTCTCGGTGTCTGGTAAAGATAATAGTGGTTAGGTAGTCACAATCAATGAGACATAGACCAGCAACATTCTAGTAATTAGTAGATTTAAAAATGATTTTTTTGCTTAACTTTCAGGCCCAAGTTGCTGTTTAGGTGTAGCTGAAGAGTAGTTTTGAAGGATATGTGAAAGCATCTCTCTTTTTCTTTTCTTTTAGAAACAGAGTCTCCCTTTATTGCCCTCGATAGAGTGCTGTGGTGTCATAGCTTACAGCAACCTCCAACTCCTGGGCTTAAGCAATTCTCTTGCCTCACCTCCCAAGTGACTGGGACTACAGGTGCTGTCCTGAACGCTGGGCTGTTTTTTTTGTTGCAGTTTGGCCAGGGCTGGGTTCGAACCCGCCACCCTCGGTATATGGAGCTGGCACCCTACTCACTGAGCCACAAGCGCTGCCCAAAGAGAGGCTCTTGACTACCTCTGTTCCTTTCATTCTAATACCACATTTTTTTTTTCTTGAGGCAGAGTCTTAAAGAGAGATAGAGGGCTGTGACATCACAGCTCACAGCAACCTCCAACTCTTGGGCTTAAGCGAATCTCTTGCCTTAGCCTCCCAAATAGCTGGGACTACAGGCGCCTGCCACAACGCCTGGCTATTTTTTTGTTGTTGTCATTGTTTTTTGGCAGACCTAGGCTGGACTTGAACGGCCATTTCCGGTGTATGTGGCCGGCACTCTAGCTGCTGAGCTACAGATGCCAGTAAACTGTTTTTCAAGGCTTCATTTTATATTCCCACTAGCAGTGTGCCAGGATTTTGCTTTCTCTACATCCTTGACAACATTTAATAGATAATTTAGTGGATATGGATGTGAATTGTTATTTCATTGTGGTTAGTCTTTGCATTTCCCTAATGACTTAGGATGTTGAGCATCTTTTCATGTGCTTATTGACCATTTCTATATAGGTAGTCCTTGAGTTACAAACATCCAACTTATGTACAACTTATGTTTACAAATGGAGGCTATTAAAGATAGTAGGTAAATGTACCTGTTCCAACTTACATACAAATTTAAGAACAAACTTGCAGAACCTATCTCATTTGTAACTCAGGGACTGCCTGTATCTTCTTTGAAGAAATGTCTATTCAAGTCTTTTGCACACATGTATTGAGTTTTGAGAATATCAAAGAAGACATTTGCAGTCCTGGTAAATTGAAGAGGCTATAAAAGTACTTGTTGCCCCCAGTAGAGTACTATGGTGTTGCATCTCACAGCAACCTCAAACTCTTGGGTTTAGGCCCCACCACAATGCCCGGCTATTTTTTTGTTGCAGTTATCATTGTACGCCCTCTCTAGCATCAGTATGAACTCAGGGGGTTTTAGTATATGCACACACATTACATATTTCTTATCTGAAAGGCTTAGGTCCACAAGTATTTCAGATTTTGGATATTTTTGGATTTTGGAATGTTTGCATATACCTAGTGAAATACCTTAGGCATGGAACTCAAGTCCAAATAAAAAAATCTGTTATGTTTTATATACATCTTAAACACATAGCCTAAAGGTGATTTTATAACAGTAGTTATAATACTTTTGTGTATAGGCTAGGTATGGTAGCACATACCTACAATGGCAGCACTTTGGGAGACTAAGGCAGGTCAGTTACTTGAGCCCAGGAGTTTGAGACCAGCCTGAGCAACGTAGCAAGACCCTGTTTCTGTTTAAAAAAAAAAAATTACCCATGTTTTGCTGTGTATAATGTGCCCTGTGTATAATGCACACCCACATTTTGGGCCCAGACTTTCAGGAAAATAGCACATCTGGGGAGGGTAACGCTCTCCCCGGTAACCGTGCAGATCACACTACCCTCCTGTAGCCACCTACTCTGTGAAATCTGCCCCTTCCCTCTCTCCTGCAAGCCTTGCCTTCCCCACCGTGTTGGGGGCTGTGGCTGGTATGGCCAGAGTATCTGTTTTTTGGGGTTTTTTTGAGATGGAGTCTCAAGCTGTCACCCTGGGTAGAATGCCAGGGTGTCCTAGCTCACAGCAACCTCCAACTCTTGGGCTGATGTGATCCTCTTCAGTTTTTTTCTATTTTTAGTAGAGAATGGGGTCTTGCTTTCTGCTCAGACTCATGAGCTCAAGCAATCCACCCGCCTCGGCCTCCCAGAGTGCTAGATTACAGGCATGAGCTACGGCGCCTGGACTATTGGCATGAGAATTTAAACCTGCTTAACCATTTTTGATGTGACAGAAGAGTATACTCTGACCATTAGAATCAGACATAGGTTTGACTCTTGACTCTCCTATTACATGATCTTGGGCAGGTTATTCAGTATTTTTTTTTTTTTTTTTGAGACAGAGCCTCAAGCTGGCACCCTGGGTAGAGTGCTGTGGCATCACAGCTCACAGCAACCTCCAACTCCTGGGCTTAAGCAATTCTCCTGCCTCCGCCTCCCAAATAGCTGGGACTACAGGTGCCTGCCCCAGCCCCCGGCCATTTTTTGGTTGCAGCCGACTTTGTTTTTTGGCGGGCCTGGACTGGATTTGAACCCGCCAACTCAGGTGTATGTGGCTGGCGCCTTAGCTGCTTGAGCCATAGGCACCGAGCCTATTCAGTATTTCTGAGTCTCATTCTCTTTATTTCGTAGGTTGAAGAGAATATGGACTTAATAGGAATGTTCTGAGAATTAAATAATGTCTTGTTTCTGGGGTTCTGGTTCTAATACCAGAGCTCATAGTTCTGGTATTTAGCATTCACTCAAAACGTTAAACTTTTCTCTCCTATTTCCCATTTCCAAATCCCCAATACATTTCTTGTTATGTTTCTTCCTTTTGGCATGTACCTTCTCTCAGTTGTTCTCAGACTTTCATGGTGCATGTATCACTTGGGAAATGTTTTATCTGAGAAGAGGTGCCTTTCCTGAGTATGTGCATATGAAATGAACCTAGGAGAGCATTGTTTTCACAGTAGTGTGAATGATCCCATCTGTTTAAAACTCTTCTTTGCTAGCACTAATTATTATTAGTTCTATAGCATAAAACATGAAATAGAACTTTTCTCTGTTAAAAACATTGTTTTTAAAATATTCCTGAGGAAAGCCTATATTCATTCTTTGGAAAAATTAGTGTTTTGTAATGAGTGCTGGAAGAGGTTGGAAGAATGTAGCTAACTCCTTGTTCCTTTATTTAATTATATACATCTTAGATTGCTTACTTACCTGTTTCTTTTTTCTTTTTTTCTTTCTTTCATTTTTTTTTTTTTTTTCTGAGACAGAATCTCACTGTGTTGCCCCCGGTAGAGTACTATGGTGTTGCATCTCACAGCAACCTCAAACTATTGGGTTTAAGCCTTCCAAGTAGCTGAGACTACAGGCCCCACCACAACGCCTAACTATTTTTTTGTTGCAATTATCATTGTTGGTTAGCAGGCCCCGGGGCTCGGTTCGAAGCCCCCTGCCTTGGTGTATGTGGTTGGTGCCCTACCCACTAAGCTAAGGGTGCTGCCTATTTCTTTCTTTTTTTTTTTTTTGAGACAGAGTCTCATTATGCCGCCCTCGGTAGAGTGCTATGGCATCACAGCTCACAGCAACCTCAAACTCTGGAACTTAAATGATTCTCTTGCCTCAGCCTCCCAAGTAGCTGGGACTATACAGGTGTCCGCCACAACGCCCAGCTGTTGTGGTTGTCGGTGTCTTTGTTGTTTGGCAGACCCGGACTGGATTCGAACCTGCCAGCTCTGGTGTATATGGCTGGCGCCCTAGCCACTGAGTGCCTGTTTCTTTTATGTCAGTTTAGAGCAGCGGTTCTCAACCTGTGGGTCGCGACCTCTTTCTTTATTTGTATCAACATGGTGAGTAGGAAGGTTGAGAACCACTAGTTTAGAGCAATCATTCATTCTTAACTCTAGGGTACAAAATTACCAAGAGAGTGTAGGAAAATGCTGATTCCTTGGTCCTACCTTAAGAAATTTACTATGAAATGCACCTGGGAAACTACATTTTAAACATATCTGAAGTTATTTTTGATTCTGATGTAGGTGGTTTAAAAAGTATATTTATAGGCTCGGCGCCTGTGGCTCAACGGGCTAAGGCGCCAGCCATGTACACCTGAGCTGGCGGGTTCGAATCCAGCCCAGGCCCACTAAACAACAATGACGCTGCAGCCAAAAAATGGCCGGGCGTTGTGGCAGGCGCCTGTAGTCCCAGCTACTTGGGAGGCGGAGGCAAGAGACTCGCTTGAGCCCAGGAATTGGAGGTTGCTGTGAGCTGTGATGCCACGGCACTCTCTCCAGGGTGACGGCTTGAGGCTCTGTCTCAAAAAAAAAAAAAAAAAACTCTCTCTCTCTCTCTCTCTCTATATATATACTTATAGAAACATTGGTTTAAGGTAAGAGAAAAATGACAAAACTGAGTTTCTGCTTAAGTCACACGGCAGTCTTTTTTTGTCATTTATTTATTTATTTATTTATTTTAGAGACAGAGTCTCACTTTGTTGCCCTCGGTAGAGTGCTTTGGCATCACAGCTCACAGCAACCTCCAGCTCTTGGGCTTAGGCGATTCTCTTACCTCAGCTTCCCGAGTAGCTGGGACTACAGTGCCTGCCACAATGCCCGGCTATTTTTTTATTGCAGTTTGGCCAGAGCCAAGACTGAACCTGCCACCCTTGGCATGTGGGGCCAGCGCCTTACCCACTGAGCCACAGGTGTGGCCCCACACATCAGTCTTGATTTTCTCTGTAGTGATACTTCTCCAAACCTTCTGTGGTGAAGAACCAGATTTTTGTTTCTTTCTAATACAGTGTGGACTAATAATATTGTAAATGATAGCAGACTGAATTACTAAAAAAGGGAGGTAAGGTTCATTGCCCGTAGCTCAGTGAGTAGGGTGCTGTATACATACATCGAAGCTGGTGGGTTCAAGCCCTGCCCGGGCCTGCTAAACAACACTGACAACTGCAACTAAAAAATAGCCGGGTATTGTGGCGGGCACCTATAGCCCAGCTACTTGGGAGGCTGAGGCAAGAGAATTGCTTACACACAAGAGTTTGAGGTTGCTGTGAGCTGTGACGCCAGGGCACTCTACTGAGGGCGATATGTGAGACTCTGTCTCAAAACAAAAAAAAGAAAAAGGAGATAAAAAGGTCTCAGTATTTTTTACTGTTAGATTCAACAGTAGGCATAAAATTCAAGTTAATGTAAAAGTTTCTAAATGTTTACTCTCAATTTCTCTGATTATCTTATTGCACAGTGCTAACAAAATAGTTCATAGACCAGCACTACTCAGTGAGTCACACTTTGAGTGGCATTGCTCTTCAGAAATGAAAATGATTTTGTGCCGGGCGTGGTGGCACCATGCCTATAATCCTAGCACTCTGGGCAGCCGAGGCAAGTGGATTGCCTGAGTTCACAGGTTCAAGCCTAGCCTTAGCCAGAGCGAGACCTCCTCTTTAAAAATAGCCAGGTGGTGTGGCAGGTGCCAGTAGTCCCAGTTACTTGGGAGGCTGAGGCAAGAGAATCGCTTGAGCCCAAGAGTTAGAGGTTGCTGTGAGCTGTGAAGCCATGACACTCTACTGAGGGTGACAAAGTGAGACTGTCTCAAAAAAAAGAAAGAAAGAAAATGATTTTGTGCTGAACCTGGAAACCTGATCTCTAATACCAATCCTAGGAAGTCTAATTTGTTCTTTTTTTTTTTTTTTTTTTAAATAGAGTCTCACTATATCTCCCTTGGTAGAATGCTGTGACATCACCCCTCACAGCAATCTCAAGCTCCTTGGCTTAAGCGATTCTTTTGCTTCAGCCTCCCAAGTAGCTGGGACTACAGGCGCCTGCCACAACACCTGACTACTGTTTTGTTATTGTTGTTGCAGTTGTCATTGTTGTTCAGCTGGCTCTTGCTGGGTTCGAACCCTCTACCCTCAGTGCATGTGGCTGGTGCTGTAACCACTGTGCTGAGCTAATTTGTTCATTTTTAACATTGAGACAGTTTTACCTACTTTGCTTATTATCTTATAGCAGTGTTAACAAGGAACACTTAAGTATAATATATGAAAAGTATATTGTAACTGAAAACTAATATACTAGTATAAGGAAAAATTGTATACTGTAAACTAAAAACTAATATAAATTATGTTAATCCTCAAACATTTATTGAACATATTATTGAGTAGGGGACTCTGTTAGCAACTGGAGTTAGAGAGATATAGCAAGGAGTTTACTATGCATGTAAATATTTGCTACATTAGCTGTATGCAGAGCTGATTAAATTTTAGCTTCAGTGCAGTCTTTATCTGAACATTAGTAATGTGCTTATATATTTTAAAATACATAACTTTGTAATGTTTCTTTGTAATGTCTGATAAGAACCTTTTTTTGGAGACAGAGTCTCACTATGTTGCCCTTGGTTAGAGTGCAGTTGTGTCACAGCTCACAGCAACCTCAAATTCTTGGGCTTAAGCTATTCTCTTGCCTCAGCCTCCTGAGTAGTTGGGACTACAGGCATCCGCCACAATGCCTGGCTATTTTTTGGTTGCAATTGTTGTTGTTTAGCAGGCCAGGACTGGGCTCAAACCTGCCAGCTTTGGTGTATGTGGCCGACGCCCTACTCACTGAGCTATGAGTGCCAAGCCATGATAAGAACTTTCTGAAATTATGTACTTTTTTTTTTTCTCTGAAATTATTTACTTTTTTTTTTTTTCTTTTTCACTTTATTGCCCTGCGTAGAGTTCTATGGTGTCACACAGCTCACAGCAACCTCCAACTTCTGGGCTTAGGCAATTCTCTTGCCTCAGGCACCGGAGTAGCTAGGACTACAGGCATCTGCCACAGGTCTAGCTATTTTTTTGTTGCAGTTTGGCCACGGACGGGTTTGAAGCTGCCGCCCTTGGTATATGGGGCTGGTGCCCTACCCATTGAGCCACAGGCGCCCCCTGTGTACTTTGTTTTTGTTTTGTTTTGAGGCAGAGCCTCAAGCTGTCGCTTCTGGTAGAGTGTTGTAGCATCAAAGCTCACAGCAACCTCCAACTCCTGGCTTAAGAGGTTCTCTTGCCTCAGCCTCCCAAGTAGCTGGGACTACAGGCACCTACCACATTGCCTGGCTATTTTTTTGGTTGTAGTTGTCATTGTTGTTTGGCAGACCTGGGCTGGATTTGAACCTGCCAGCTCTGGTGTATGGTGGCGGGCACCTTAACTGCTTTCAGGCACGGAGCTGAAATTATGTACTTTGAATAGGTTAGAAGCAGTTTGGAGGTCGGTTTCCTTTTCATTTGAAGTTCTGGTGCTCCTTGTATATAAATTCTTTTCTGTTAATCTGGATTGTTTCTCCCAATTTACTTCCAGCCTCAGGCTTGTTGCCTAACTTTATACCCTTTTACTCCTTTGCCTAGCTGCTCAGAGTATGTTTGCAGGTAACATAGATCTTTAAAGCCAGGAGTTCATTCAACAACGACATTGTTGAGTGCCAATTATGTATAGGTTAAGTGCAAAAGGTAAGAAAGTAAGCCAGGCCTGGTGGCACGTATCCATAGCCCCAGCTACTTGGGAGGCTAAGGCAGGAGGATTGCTTCAGCCTAGTAATTTGAAGTTGCAGTGGCCTGTGTTGCTGCCACTATACTCTAATGAAGTAACAGCAAGACCCTAGTGTGGGGAAAAAAGAAAAAAAGAATTAACTAGAGTTTAGGTTATAATTCCTAACTTCTGGGAGTACACAATTTTTAAAGAGACTTGGACAGGTAATTCAATAATGACACAGGTAGTAACATACTCAGAATGTTTAGCAGCACAGAGAAAGAGAAAATTGCCTGAGGGGACGGAGGTTTGCATAGGGTGACCATATAATTTACCCTCCAACCCAGGATACTATTGAAAGTGAAAAAGACATTATTAATCATTATGAAAGGACAAACTGAGACATCCCCCACACAAGCTAGAAGGTATTGTTAATCTATTCATAAAAGATTATTTTTGTATAATAAGACATGGGGGGCTTATAGGTAAAGAAATAGCACATGCAAAAGCTTGGGAACATGAAGGAATATGTTGGGGGACAGGTGGGTCTAAGAATTGGTGTGCCTAGCCCATAAAATACAGGAGCAATAGTAGGTTGAAACAGTAAATTGTGAGCAGATTATAAAGAGTTGTTGAAGATATTAGGAAGTCAGCTCGGCGCCTGTGGCTCAATAGGCTAAGACGCCAGCCATGTACACCTGAGCTGGCGGGTTCGAAACCAGCCTGGGCCCGCCAAACAACAGTGATGGCTGCAACCAAAAAATGGCTGGGCGTTGTGGCGGGCTCCTGTAGTCCCAGCTACTTCGGAGGCAGAGGCAAGAGACTCGCTCGAGCCCAGGTATTGGAGGTTGCTGTGAGCTGTGATGCCACTACACTCTATCCAGAGTGACAGCTTGAGGCTCTGTCTCAAAAAAAAAAAAAAGAAGATATTAGGAAGTCTTTGATACTGAAGTTCAAATGTGTAAGATTACTTTTTTTTTTAAAAAGATCATTTTATTGATGAATGAGGTGGTGGTGAGGCCATAAGCTCATTTAAAAACTATTTGTTATACATTAGGAAAGAAATGATGGTTTTTCTTTGTTTGTGTTTTTGAGACAGAGTCTTAGTGTGTTGCCCTCAGTAGAGGGGTAGAGTGCCGTGACGTCATAGCTCACAACCACCTCAAACTCTTGGGCTTAAGCGGTTCTCATGACTCAGCCTTTCAAGTAGCTGGGACTACAGGCGCCCATCACAACGCCCGGCTATTTTTTTGTTATTGTTGTCATTGTTGTTTAGCCAGGCCTAGGCCGGGTTCAAATCCACCAGCTGCAGTGCATTTAGCCGCCACCCTAATGACTGAGCTACGGGCATTGAGCCAGAAATGGTGATATTATGAGTTGAAGAATGGCAAAACACTTGAAAAGGAAGGGGGAGACTCCAGAGAAGTTCAGAACTTTTGAGATATTTAGATTTATGGGGGGGAAAGGCACTTGGCTTCCAGAACACCACACTCTACTATTGTTTTTTTTTTTTTCCTATCTCACAGATTAGTCTAGTCTTTTGGGGTTGTTTGCTTTAGTTTCCAAATGTGGGAGTACCTCAGAATTCAACTATTAGACCTCTTCTGTTTGTACTCATGTCAAAATAATCTTGTCTGCACTCAAGATTTTAAATTCCATCTATGTATGTGTATGACTTGAATTTGTATCTTCAGCTCTTAACTCTAGACTTATGTCTAATAAACCTTTCAAATTTAGCATGTCAAAACTGAAGATTTTCTTTTTTTTTCTTTTTCTTTTTTTTTGAGACAGTCTGACTGTGTTGCCCTCCGTAGGGTGCTGTGGCATCACAGCTCACAGCAATCTCAAACTCTTGGGCTTAAGCCATTTTCTTGCTTCCGCCTCAAGTAGCTGGGACTAGAGGCACCCACCACAACACTCCACAGATGTTTCTAGAGAGGAGGACTCATTCTGGCTCTGGCTAGTCTGGGGCTTCTGAGCTGAGGCAGTCTACCCTCCTTGGTCTCCCAGAGTGCTAGGATTATAGGTGTGAGCCACCACACCCGGCCCATTCTGAACTCTTTAATGATACTTATCATTGCTTTATAAATGCATGCACATAGGTGCACATACTCACATACACTATAAAATTTGTTTCTTTGGGGCAGTGCCTATGGCTCAGTGAGTAGGGCACTGGCCCCACATACCAAGGGTGTCAGAGTCCAACCTGGCCCTGGCCAAACTGCAACAACAAAAAAATAGCCGGGCATTGTGGTAGGCACCTGTAGTCCCAGCTACTCGGGAGGCTGACGCAAGAGAATCCCCTAAGCCCAAGAGCTGGAGGTTGTCGTGAGCTATGATACCACAGCACTCTTACTGAGGGCGACAAAAGTGGAATTCTGTCTCTTAAAAAAAAAAAAAAAGAAAGAAAAAATACGTGTTTTTTCCTCACTAGAACGTTCTGTCCATGAGGATACTTTTTTTTTTTTTAAGAGACTGAGTCTCATGTTGTCAGCCTCGGTAGAGTGCAATGGTGTCACACCTCACAGCAACCTCCAGCTCTTGGTCTTAGGTGATTCTGTTGCCTCAGCCTCCAGAGTAGCTGGGACTACAGGTGCCCCCCACAATGCCTGGCTGTTTTTTTGTTGCAGATTGGCCAGGGCCAGGTTCAAACCTGCTACCCTTGGTATATCGGGCCGGCGCCCTACTCTCTGTGACACAAGGTGCCGCCCTCCATGAGGATACTTTAATATTGTATCCTCATTGCCTAGAGTAGTGCTAACAATAAATAGTAGATTTTTCATTAATACTGTTATTTCATGGGAGCTATAATGCTGTTGATTTTAGTATACATCAATATTTTATGAACCAATGGGAAAGAAAGAATGCTGTCAGTCATTAGATTCCATTGATTATAAGCCATATCCTTATATCAGAGGTTAAAATGGGAGGAAATATGTATACAAGAATCTATGAGATTGTGTTGGGGCCTGTAGCTCAGCAGCTAGCGTGCCAGCCACCCACCGTGAGCTGGTGGGTTCAAATCCAGCTTGGGCCAACTACAATCCCCCCCCCCCCAAAAAAAAAGTAGCTGAGTGTTGTGTTGGGCGCCTGTAGTCTCAGCTACTTAGGAGGCTGGGACAAGAGAAATTGCTTAAGCCCAAGAGTTAGAGGTTCCTGTGAGATGTGATGCCACAGCACTCTACCGAGGGCAACATAGTGAGATTCTAACTAAAAAAAAAGAGCATCTTTTTGAAAAGTTATTTGTTAAATGAGTGACTGAGGTAGAAAGGAATCATCTCACATGAATTTAGGGTTTTTAAATTGATTGAAGGAATGATGGTGTCTTTATTATAAATAGGGACTACAAGAAGAAGAATAAGGTAAATAGAAGAAGAAAAGATACTTCCTCACATTGTTCTAACTCACCAGGCAGAAGAAAGAAGAACCTTGTAAAAAGGGAAAAGAAGTTAGAACTATCTAGTCTGAAACCTAAATGCCGTTCTTGAAATCATCTGCATTTTAAAATCCTTGTTACCAAGTATCTTTTCTATTTGAGGAGAACTGGTTCTCCAGATTTCTTTAGTTACTATATTATCCCTGAATTTATCTTCAAAATAATTGTATTTCTTACTATGTAGGTGCTTCAGAACAGCTTAAATGATGTCAAGAGAGTCTTCACTTGACCCTTTCAGTGAGATGGAAGTTCTCATTGCTTCCAACCTTCTTTCTGTCTTGTTGAATTGTCTAATTCAGAGTTATTTAAACCATTAGCTGTGAATTTTTTGTTTCCCATGACAGAAAGCAAAACCAGAAAGTACTTCTTCCTCAAATACAAGAATGGGGGATGATGTCAGCACTTCCTGTTCATGAATATCATAAGCACTTACAGAGATTTCTCTCTCTTCTTCCTTTTTACCACCTCACTTTCTGACTAGACTACATTACTATTGTGAATTGGGTTCAAATCTACCCCGGACCTGCCAAACAACAATGATGGCTGCAATCAGAAAATGGCCAGGCGTTGTGGTGGGCGCCTGTAGTCCCAGCTACTTGGGAAGTGGAGGCAAGAGACTTGCTTGAGCCCAGGAATTGGAGGTTGCTGTGAGCTGTGATGCCATAGCCCTCTATCCAGGGTGACAGCTTGAGGCTCTGTCTCAAAAAAACAAAAAGAAAGTAGGCTTTTGGGGTGGAGCAAGATGGAGGACCAAAAGAGTCATTCAACTGAGCTCTCCTAGAATGACTGGGAAGAAGAGGGAACCCAGCCATACCTGGCACAAGGACCTTACCCAGAGTCATACCTCAGGGTGCACAGTAGGGAAGTAGTGAGCTGGATACAGCATATGATCCATAGTGCTGGAAATCTGATTAATTAGATAATTGATTGTGACCGGCTATGGGTATCGGGCTGCCCACAGAGGCCCAGGAGGGGAGGAAGCCTTTCTGGAGTTTTCAGTTGTTGGGGGGAAGCTGTGTGTTGAGTGGAAAGCTTGGAAGAGTGGGTAGACTGAACAGTATTCCAAACAGTATACAGCAACCAGATTTGATTGCCAATTGGAGTGAACTTGCCATAGGTTTGGTGGCTGGCAAGGTAACCATACTGAGGTCTCGGAGGCCAGGGGGCTGCCATTGTCGGAAGGTCATGAGGAAAGTTGTATCAGGGGCCTAAAGCACGGCAGTCTTAATTCCACCTGCCGGGATCAGAACTCCACTCTTGAGACAGGCTGAGGGACTCTGCACCCCATGGGAACTGGAGTCACAGGGCACTGTGAGACCTGCCCCTGAAAGATTCTTGTGAGCTTTAAAATCCCAACCCAGCAGGGTCTAAATGCCCAGGAAACAATCAGAGGATCACTGAAGGCAACTACGTTTGGAATAAGGACCATAGAGGTTGCTGGTTGTGCTTTCTGTCTCCTAAAATAAAAACCACAGCACCACCTGGTGTCTGGACAACATACTGTCATTAAGAGGAAGGACTTCTGTTTGAAACAAAGGAGGCAGTGAGAAGTTTAAAAGGAGTACAAGGAGGTGAACAAGAAGAAAGAACATATGAGGAGAAGCTAGCAGGAAAATTCAGGCAACGTGGAAAATCAAAACAGAGGAGCCTCCCCAAAGGGATAATGAGGCAGCTACTACAGAAGACTCCACCTATAAGGAACAAATAGATGACAGAAAGGGAATTTAAAATATAGGTGATAGGGCAGCACCTGTGTCTTAAGGAGTAGGGCACCAGCCCCATATGCCGGAGGTGGTGGGTTCAAACCCAGCCCCAGCCAAAAATTGCAAATAAACAAATAAATAAAATAAAATATAGGTGATAAAGACAATAAAAGGAATGTAAGAGAAAGTGGAAAGACAGAACCAAAAGTTGGACCAGAGATATGTAGAATATAGAAAGGATATGGCATAACTTAAGGAAATGAATGAGATAATCAGAGAATGTAAAGATGCAGTAGAAAGTATTAAAAATAGGTTAGACCATGGAGAAGAAAGAAACTCAGAGCTAAAGGATAAACTTTTTGAGTTAATGCAGGTAGTTATAAAGGTAGAAAAGAAGAGATAGAAAAAGCTGAAGGCTATCAGCTATTAGAAAGCTGGGAAAAAAAAAAGAAGAGATAGAAAGCAGAACAGATGCTTAGAGCACCACAAGACTCTGTGAAGCATTCAAATAGATAAATAATAGGGATCCCTGAAGACGAAGAAGATTGTCCCAAAGGAATAGAAGCCCTACTGGAGATCATCATAAAGGAAAACTTTCCATGTTTTACTAAAGGTCCCAACACATGGATATTGAATTCCAGGTCATCTCAACTCAAATACAGCCTCTCCAAGACACATTGTAATGAACTTGTCCAGAGTAGAGATGAAAGAAAAACTTCTGCAAGCAGCCAGTAGTAAGCACCAACTGACCTACAGAGCAGAGCATGACAGCAGACTTTTCTTTTTTTTTTTTTTTGAGACAGAGCCTCAAGCTGTCACCCTGGATAGGGTGCCATGGCATCACAGCTCATAGCAACCTCCAATTCCTGGGCTCAAGCGAGTCTCTTGCCTCCGCCTCCCAAGTAGCTGGGACTACAACGCTCGGCCATTTTTTGGCCGCAGCCATTATTGTTGTTTGGCTGGCCCGGGCTGGATTTGAACCTGCCAGCTCAGATGTACGTGGCTGGCGCCCTAGCCCGTTTGAGCCACAGGCGCCGACCCAACAGCAGACTTTTCAATGGAAACCTTTTCATCTCAGAAGAGCATGGTCATTCACCTTCCACATTTTTATTTTTATTTATTTATTTTTTTTAGACAGAGCCTCAAGCTGTCACCCTAGATAGAGTGCGGTGGCATCTCAGCTGACAGCAGCCTCCAATTCCTGGGCTCAAGCAAGTCTCCTGCCTCTGCCTCCCAAGTAGCTGGGACTACAGGCGCCCACCACAATGCCTGGC
>CAUYON010207912.1:0-26828 GCA_963573935.1 Arctocebus calabarensis
GCGCCTGTAGTCCCAGCTACTTGGGAGGCAGAGGCAGGAGACTCGCTTGAGCCCAGGAATTGGAGGTTGCTGTGAGCTGTGATGCCACAGCACTCTATCTAGGGTGACAGCTTGAGGCTCTGTCTCAAAAAAAAAAAAAAAGTCAATAAAAACTTTCTTAGGAAGTCAATTATGCTTGTTATGTGGGCTCAAGTGAACCTCTACCTCAACCTTCCAAGTAGTTGAGTCTAATGACACATGACACCACACCTGGCTAATTTTTCAGTGGTTCATAGAGATAAGTCTTGCTGTTTCCCAGGCTGATCTTGAACTCCTAGGCTCCTACCATCCTCCTCAGCCTCTCAGAGTACTAGGATTGTAGGCATGAGCTATTGTGCCGCCCCCAGAGTATAACTGTAAAATACTCCCTGTGGCCAACGCCTGTAGCTCAGCAGCTAGGGCGCCAGCCACACATACCCGGGTTGGTGGGTTCAAACCTGGGCCAGGCCTGCCAAACAATAATGGCAACTACAACAAAAAAATAGCCAGGTATTGTGGTGGGAGCCTGTAGTCCTAGGTACTTGGGAAGTTGAGGCAAGAGAATCGCTTAAGCCCAAGAGTTTGAGGTTACTATGAGCTGTGACACCACAGCACTCTACTGAGGGCAATATAATAAGACTCCGTCTCAAAAAAAAAAGAAAATACTCCCTGTGTATCTGTGATAGAGGATGGGCAAATATGACTTTTCCTTTGTCTTCTACTTTGAAAAATTAATGCTGTGAGCTAATTCTGATTCTTTTTTTAAAAATCTGAACCTTTATTCACAGTGGAAGAACTCAGAGACAACTAGTAGATTATTTCAGAGATGGTGGAACAAAGCGAATTCCTTATGAAAGGTGAGTCTGGCTCTTTGTGATGTTAAATGTGTGCTTTTAAAATTGGTATTTTTAGGCTCAGCACCTGTGGCTCAACAGGCTAGGGCACCAGCCACGTACACCTGAGCTGGTGGGTTCGCATCCAGCCCGGGCCCGCCAAACAACAATGACAGCTGCAACCAAAAAAAAAAAAAAAAATGGCCAGGCGTTGTGGCGGGCGTCTGTAGTCCCAGCTACTTGGGAGGCAGAGGAAAGAGACTCGCTAGAGCCCAGGAATTGGAGGTTGCTGTGAGCTGTGATGCTACAGCACTCTATCCAGGGTGTCAGCTTGAGGCTCTGTCTCAAAAAACTAAATAAATAAAAATAAAATTGGTATTTTTAACATTTTTGATCTTTACTTGAATAAAAGTAATGTCAAATACATAAATGTGTATTTTGGCACTTGAGTTAAGTTTCAGTTTTTTAAAGACAATGGATTCTTGGCTCGGCACCTGTAGCTCAAGCAGCTAAGGCACCAGCCACATACTCCTGAGCTGGCGAGTTCGAATCCAGCCCGGGTCTGCCAAACAGCAATGACGGCTGCAACCAAAAACTGGCCAGGCGTTGTGGTGGGCGCCTGTGGTCCCAGCTACTTGGGAGGCGGAGGCAAGAGACTCACTTGGGCCCAAGAGTTGGAGGTTGCTGTGAGCTGTGATGTCACAGCGCTCTATGCAAGGCGACAGCTTGAGGCTCGCTCTATGCAAGGCGACAGCTTGAGGCTCTGTCTCAAAAGACAATGGATTTATAATATCTTTATGTAGACATTGTGTACACTTAATAGATATTAATTTTTGTCCTAGTCTATGTAGTTTAGTTTACATATAATGTTTTCACACAATATGGTAAACTTTTAATCTGAAAATTCATTGTGTTTTTCTGCATATCCATTTTTCCTTTAGTGTGGTGTATAATTTTACCTCTTTTGAGATATCTTTTTAACTTAAATTCTAATTTTCTGTTATCCTGCCCCTTTCTAGTTAGATGCCTCTGTCTTAGCCACATTTTTATGTGAGGTACAGTGTGTGCTCGCTGCCTTTAGAACTGGTGAGAGGAGCAGGCTGGGTTGCTCAGGGCTTGTTGTCTGTTTTGTAGGAGGCACAGCAAGGCTCCGGTGTCTGTCCGTGCGCTGACTACAGAGGTGCCGAAACAGGTCAGTCTCTTCTGGATAAAACATAGGCAGCATTAATTACATCCAGTCTTTTGGAAAATAATCTGACAGTTTCTTAACAAGAGTCTTAAAATTAGTCACATTGTTTTATAGCAATTCTAATTTGGGGACTCTATTTTCAGAAAGGAGAAGGCGTCCTAATTAAAGAGGAAAGCTTTGTGCACTGAGATGCACATCATAATGTTATCTGTAATATATAATTATGTACAGGGGTACAATGTGCTGGTTTTATATACAATTTGAAATACTTTCATCAAACTGGTTAACATAGCCTTCACCTCATTTTCTTAGTTATTGTGTTAAGACATTTATATTCTATACTTAGTAGACTTAACATGTACCCTTGTATAATGTACCATAGGTGTGGTCCCACCAACTACCCTCCCGCCACCCAACCTCCCCACTTCCTCTCCCTTCCTCTTTCCCCTTCATCTTAGGCTGTAGTTGGTTTATAGCTTTCATATGGATAATGGGTCTTTTAAATCAAAATGTTCCCTAACTCTTCTAGATATATTTCTTCATCAGAAATTTCTTATCAAGTCAACTGAAATGAAAAGGAAATGTAGGCTCGGCGCCTGTAGCTCAGCAGGCTAAGGTGCCAGTCACGTACACCTGAGCTGGAGTTCGAATCCAGCCCAGACCCGCCAAACAGCAATGACGGCTGCAACCAAAAAATGGCCAGGAGTTGTGGCGGGCGCCTGTCATCCCAGCTACTTGGGAGGTGGAGGCAGGAGACTCGCTTGAGCCCAGGAATTGGAGGTTGCTGTGAGCTGTGATGCTACAGCACTCTATCCAGGGTGACAGCTTGAGGCTCTGTCTCAAAAGAAAAAGAAAAAATGCTATGGAGGGAGGTTGGGGTGGAGGGAGGGTAATTGGTGGGGCCACACTTATGGTGCATCTTAGAAGGGTCCAGGCAAAACTTACTAAATGCAGAATAGAAATGTCTTCATACAGTAATTAAGAAAATGCCATGAAGGTTATGTTAAACAATTTGACGAAAACATTTCAGATTGTGTATGAAACCAGCACATTGTACCCCTTGATTGCACTAATTACGCAGCTATGATTTAATAAAAAATTTTAAATAAATAAATAAATTTTTTAAAAAAGAAAGAAAAAAATGCTATGATAAACATTTGAAAATAGATTAACCTTGTGGACTTTGACCTATTTTGTTTCTAAAGGTCAGCTGTTGGGCCTCCTGCCATTGTGTTGCTTATGTCATGAATAGTGACACCTGCCTGTGCACTTTGCCTGCATACATGCGGCACAGAGAATTACTCAGTTCTGCCAGGTATGGCGGCTCACGCTTAGAAAGCCCAGCAACTCAGGAGGCCGAGGCAGGAAGATGCTTGAGGCCAGCAATTTAAGACCAGCCTGGTCTTTAAGTAAGAAAAACTAGCCGGGTGTGTTGTGGCGTACCTATAATCCCAGCTACTTGGGAGGCTGAGGCAGAACTCCTGATAGCCCAGGGGTTCAAGGCTGTAGTGGGCTAGGGTTACACCACTACACATCAGGCTGAGCAAAACAGCAAGACCTTGTCTACTTTTAAAAAAGAAGTTACTCAGCTCGGTGCCTGTGGCTCAATGGGCTAAGGCGCCAGCCACGTACACCTGAGCTGGCGGGTTCGAATCCAGCCCGGACCCGCCAAACAACAATGACGACTGCAACCAAAAAATGTCCGGGTGTTGTGGCGGGCACCTATAGTCCCAGCTACTTGGGAGGCGGAGGCAAGAGACTCGTTTGAGCCCAGGAATTGGAGGTTGCTATGAGCTGTGATGCCACAGTACTCTATCCAGGGTGACAGCTTGAGGCTCTGTTTCAAAAAAAAAAAAAAAAGTTACTCAGTTCTGTTTGGTTATTTTTGGTCTGACCACCTGTTAATGATGTTTTGTGTGTGTGTATATATATAGTGGTTTTCTAAAGGTATGATGGTACTTAGTGATAACCTAAAGTGACCCTTAGGGAGTAGAGAGGCCTCATCTATGTCCTTGCATGCAAAACCATGAGGAGGGTGTTGTTAGGGGACCCATGGAGTAGCAGTTGATGCCATGTGGCCACTTGACGTGTCCAGCCACAACCCCTCCACTGCTCCCTCATCCTGCTTCCATGTCTCTGTCACTCATACCCAGGGCCCCTCTGGAGCTTCCAGTAGGCCCAGAGCTCCACTGATGACAGGAACATCCTAGGCACCAACCTTGAGCCTCTTGCTGCACACAGGAATGAGCTGACATGTGTCCCACTGTCTGGGGACTGTAACTCTCGGACAGACAGTGCCCATCACTGTGGAACTTGGCTTGTTACTCAATGTCAGCACCATGGTTTCAGGTACTACAAGCTGAGACCAGCTTACTCCCTCTCCAAGTTTATTTTACCCCTCCCCAAAATGATGGGTGCCCAGAAGCATTCCCTTGCAGCTTCAGGGTGATAGGGACTGCCACAAGGACACAGACCAGGTGTCATTCAGTTCTGCCTGATGGAGATTTTCCTCACTATGCATATTCATGCCAAAAAGAGGAAAAATGGAAATGTAAGGGCTTATAAACAGGAGATCCTGGGTTGGCTTGCATTGCTGTCTAAATTTATAGATCTTTAATTCTAAAAGGAAAAGTCCAATCCATTGCCTTTTTTTTTTTTGAGACGGGGTCTGTCCCTATGGCCCAGGCTACAGAGCCCACTGCAGCAGCCTCCGACTCAGGATTCATGCAGTCCTCCTCTCTCAGCCTCCCAAGTAGCTGAGCCTGCAGGCATGCACCACTACACCCAGCTAGAATTTTTTAACTTTTGTAGAGATAGGGTCTTGCTATTGCCCAGGCTGGTCTCCAACTCCTAGGCCTCAGGTAAGCCTCCCACCTCAGCTTCCCACAGTGCTAGGATTATAGACATGAGCCACCATGCCAAGCCCAACTGCACTTCTTTGTGAAAGCTGTGAGAGAAATGTGCAGATGCCCTAAGTGAAGCCCAGTTGGCATTGCAGCCTCTAATGGTAATTTGTAATTTTATATGTTCCTTTTTTTTCTTTTCTTAATTTTCATCCCCAGAACATCTCATTTATGGAAGGATTGAGGACTTCTGCCTCCCAGTCTTCAGCAAATGCCTCCTTTTACTCACTCCCTGCCTCCCCCTTGACTCCTGCCAGCCTGCCCAATGTCGAGGACACCAGCAGCTCCTGCACAGACCTCCGGGGCCCCCACGCCAGGAGTCCAACTGCAGGGATGAGCAGTGGAGCCCTGGCCAGAGGCCCTGATGTGCATTCGGCCCTGGCCCCCAGACTCCCCACGCTGCAGCCTGGTTCAGGTGTCGAGTTTTGTCATGTTGTGAGCAGATGTGGTTCCATCTGTCCTGCGGGGCAGAGTCTTAGTGCCTTAGATCTAGACACAGAGAGGGCCAGCAGGGAACTCAGAGCTACTTGTACAAATGACAGTGGTGAGGATGACTTTAGCACAGGCTCTTTCCCTTTCTGTGGGGAGCACCAGTGTGACCGACAGTGGCGTGGAGGGGCCCCTGTTTTCACATTGACAAATGCCCAGCTGCAGGTGTCTGAGGAGTTCATCGATGATGACCCAGCAGACATCTCCTTCTTTGCAGGGGGCT
Source organism: Arctocebus calabarensis (assembly GCA_963573935.1). Classification (NCBI taxonomy): domain Eukaryota; kingdom Metazoa; phylum Chordata; class Mammalia; order Primates; family Lorisidae; genus Arctocebus; species Arctocebus calabarensis. The sequence continues at coordinate 5,656 of CAUYON010207912.1, forward strand.
CTGAGGCATTTTCGTTCCCATATAGCTCTTTAGTCCCATGTGACCCTCAGGTGCCTGCCCAGCCCACAGTGTCCCCTGCTCTGTGTGGTCCCAGAGCCTTCCAGCACCCAGAGTCTGCCCAGTCTAGCCCAGGTGGGTGTTCCAATGAGGCAGTGGACATGAACCTAGAGGAGGGTTTTGAATTTGAGGGAGAAAGTGACTTCAATGGCAATGTGCACCCCTCAGACACCTCAGAGCTCTTTGAGGTGAAAGCACAGGCTAGCCTGATTCAGAGCCTGCTGAGTCCTTCTGAGACGAGTTCACTTAGGAACAACCAGTCTGAAAACAGCTCCCTTAATAATGTGCTTCTGCATGGTGGGCTGTCCTTACACACGTCCAGCTCAGCCAATCAGTCTGAGGCCAGCTCTATGATCAACTTCCCGGCCTACTCGGTCCGCTCTGAGTCAAGCTCAGCCTTCCAGTTCTCTGACATCATCGACCAGTTAGAGCAGCTCAGCTGTCCCCCGACAGCAGCTGAGGACTCCAGCAGCACAGACACAGATTCCTGGGACTCTGAGGCCGAGACCCCCCTAGATGTGAGCCTTTTCTTCAGCAACCCTTTTGTACAAAGTGGAGAGAGAATCCCTTTTGATTTGCATAACAGTTTAAAGAATTTGACTCCAGGAGAGCGAGTAGATGAAAACCCATCTTGATCCTGTGGGTTCCTTTCCAAGGCCATCCTCTCACCCACTCTTGTTAGAGCTCAGAATCATTTGGTTTAGACACAGGTGATTTTGAGTTCATGATTAGATATTCCTTTTTTTAATTTCCCTGATAATTATACTTTTTTGAATGTCAAAGAATTAAAGCTTTCACTTGGAATGATGTTAAAAGCTATGCATCCAGTTTTAAATAGATGAATATTTCTAGCTAGTCCCCCAGAGAATTGATAAATTGGTCTTTATAGCTTTATTTTTGGCATGTGCTTTGATTCAAGTAAAAATTGGTGCTATACCTTTTGAATGTTCAACCATTCAGATTCACATTGACCTTTAATAGAATATGTGTATTACACCTATTAATGCTGCTGTTTAGATGAGCTGTGCTGCCCATACTTAATTATAAAGGAAGCTCTGTGTGATGTGTCTCGCCACTGCACAGCCAGAGCCTCAAGTGAGCCTGTTCAGAACCCTAACCCCAGGACAGGCAGGTGGAAACAGTCACCTCCTACACGCTGGTGTGTCCCTGGAACTGTCCCAGTGCCAAAGGCATCACCTCACTGATGACTAGAAACCGAGGCGTGTTTAGATGGTCGCCTTAGAGAGGTGCTTAAGTGAGTTTGGACTGTTTTCTTCTGTTCATTTTAAATGGAGTATAAAAGATACATGATTGCAGAAAAAGTAGAACCAGTCACATAGATGAGCCTAAAAGTCACAGGTAAGCTAGTACAGTATAAGCCAGTTCAGGAGCATCTTCTTTTGACTGGCAGAGGGAGTTATTAATTAAAATGAGGTTGGCCCGGAGTGGTGGCTAATTTGAGCTCAGGAGAACAAGACCAGCCTGAGCAAGGCTGGAGTGAGGCCTCCATCTCTACTAAAAGTAAAAAAAATTAGTGGGGCACTGTGGCAGCTGCCTATAGTCCCAGCTACTCAGGAGGCTGAGGCAGGAGGATCATTTGACCCCAGGAGTTTGAGGTTGCTATGAGCTGTGATGCCACACCACTCTAACTCAGGCAATAGTGTGAGACTCTATCAAAAAACTAAGAATAGTAACAACGATGAGCACAGTAGGAATTGCCCAGAACATATAAGAGCTTGAACTTACCTTCTTTCTTCAGAATGATGTTTCTTTTATGCCAAGTGGTCTGTAGTATGCAGTCACAAGCTGTTCCTAATAGATAGGCTGTTCCTACCAGGGGTATCGTTCTGTCTCAAGGCAATGAGGCGTGTCACATGAGCAAGTGGGTGGAGGTGGCCCTGCCCACCTGTCTGGTGCACACGGGTATCAAAGGCCTTGCCGGGGATGTTGTAAGGGGTTCCCTGGTCTAAATCATCCTGAAGGTCAGACTGACGCTCATGTGCAGACTGGATGGCTTCATCCATGGGTGTCCAGGGAGAAACCACAGCCATGTAGCCCAGCACCCTTCAAGTGCCAAGCTCAGGCAGCCTGGGACTTGACCTGCTGAACTGGTCAAGTCCACTGATTGTATTTGGGGGTTTTGTTGTTTACCCTTTCTCATCTAGTAGTGCAATACCACATTTAAAGTTTCATTTTCTTCCTAAAATGTCCCAGGTCAGGCCTCTTCCCCTGGATGGAACCCCATGTTTGCAGAGGCCATGTGGCTCAGCTGTCTTTAGGGCTGTCAAGGCCATCCAAGTGTCAGTCTTTCTTTTCTTATTAGTGCTAATTGGATGCCAGCAGGGGTTGTGGCCAAATCTATCGAGTAATTTCTCATTTTGTGTAGCTTTGTTAAATCTGATCTGCAGCTTCACTGTACTGGTCTGTGAAGCAGTGTGTTCAGCTATGTTATTCTGTCCCCTTCTCACACCTGCCTTCTTAATACTTTGGAGGACAGGGAGGTACAGCATTCCATGTTGGCTGACCAGCATCTGCAGAGGTGAGGGCACCTACAGAGAAGCAGAGGGTGGCCCTGACAGGAGGTGACTGTCCCTGTCTTGCTACTGCCTGAGCAACGTCCTTGTTGACACTGTGAGCTGACATAGTCGGCCTTTTTCTCATCAGGGAATCAATACTAGTGTCTGCTCGGCAGGTCAGGTTTGGGTGGCCTTGAGCCAACAGGGCCACCGGGCAGGGGTGACCACTCACTGGTCTAGCCAGTGCAGTGGGAAGGTATAGAGTCCCTCCCTGTCACCCTCTGATGTTGGAGATTCTGGATAAATTTTCTTTCTTATCAATTTGAGCCGCCTATAAAATGGGTTTTTTTGGTTTTGATTTTTGTTAATGAAATCTCACCTTCTGGAGATGATTTTTAGTTTTTTATTTAGAAAGTTTGCAAAATACACAAAAGCAGGCTTGGCGCCTGTGGCTCAATGGGGTAAAGTGCCAGCCACGTACACCTGAGCTGGTGGGTTTGAATCCAGCCCAAGCCCGCCAAACAACAATGACGGCTGCAACCAAAAAATAGTCGGGCGTTGTGGCAGGTGCTTGTAGTCCCAGCTACTTGGGAGACAGAGGCAGGAGACTCGCTTGAGCCCAGGAATTGGAGGTTGCTGTGAGCTGTGATGCCACAGCAATCTATCCAGGGTGACAGCTTGAGGCTCTGTCTCAAAAAATAAATAAATAAATAAAATACACAAAAGTAGAAAAAGGAGTATGAGGAGCCCCTGTCGCCCAGGTTCAGTGCTGCGACCACCTTGGCCACCTGCTTCGTCTGTGCCACCTTCTCTCTATGCAGCAGTTGCCTTGATGTGGGGAAAACCCCCTCACACAAGTATGCTTCCTCAGAATTTCTGCATCTGTCAGTGGGGCGCAGTGGCTCACGCCTATAATCCCAATATTGTGGGAGGCTGAGGCAGATGGATTGCCTGAGTTCACAGGTTCCAGACCAACCTGAGCCAGAGACCTTGTCTCTAAAAAAATAGCCAGGCATTGTGGCAGGCACCTGTAGTCCCAGCTACTTTGGGAGACTGAGGCAAGAGAATTGTTTGAGTCCAAGAGTTAAAGGTTGCTATGAGCTGTGATGCCACAGCACTCTACTGAGGGCGACAAAATGAGATTTTTAAGACTCTGCCTCAAAAAAAAAATAATTTCTGCATGTGTCTCAGAACATAAGGACACTTTCATACCCAACCCCCCACATGTAATCTTATATAAAATTAATAATGTATTGGTATTATCTAATTTTTTAAATGCCTATTAACATCTAGTTAAAATTAGGGGCCAAGTCCAATCTGCTCACTCTGACCAGAGATGTGTGGAAGAGCATCCCTCCCCACTGCTCCTTTTCACGCCAGTAATGTGGGGAAGAAGCTGGGCAAGGCCTGCCATGCCTCACGCCATCCAGCCCAGCCCCTGGAGGGACTCCTGTGCTGAGCAGGACAGAGCCATCGGTCTCATGCCACCACCAAGTGCTGGTCCTTCTCTGGCGCCGGTTCCCACAGGCCCATGTGGTGGCAGCTGTAGGGTAGGCCTAGCGGCCCAGATGCTCTGGACAGTGCCAGGGAAGGTGGGATTTTTCAGGTTCGGGTTTAACTTTGGGGGCATGATCTGGAGAAATTTTGAACCGCTTTCCTTTTCCAGAGTGTTCCTGATGCTTCTAGGAGTGTTACACCTTTTTCTTTATAATGACACAATTTACGTAAAAACCAGCTATGCCCTTCTTCTGAGCTACTGCTCATAGGTCACCCTTCCTTTCTCCTTTCAAGCAGATTGTAAAGCCCACCCAGAGGAGCTTTAGAGACTGAGGGAAACACAAAGAACAACCTACTTTACAAATGATGTCTTTTTACTTGTTAACAGTTGTTAAGCAGTGACATGGTTCACCTTAATAAAATAGCTTATAGTGATTAAACATTAAAACATCTTGAGGCCAGGTATGGTGGCTCAGACCTGTAATGCCAGCACTCTAGGAGGCTGAGACAGGTGGATAGCCTGAGCAAGAGTGAGAACCTGTCTCTAAAATAACCTGACATTGTTGGGGGCACCTGTAGTCCTGGCTCCTCGGGAGACGGAGGCAAGAAAATCACTTGAGCCCAAGAATTTGAAGTTGCTGTGAGCTGTGATGCTACAGTACTCTACTGAGGGTGCCAAAATGAGACCCTGCCACACACACAAAAAAAAATCCAGAAGAGTTTAACCTAAAGCCACAAGTCAGCATTGGTCTTGCCCGTGCTCATGGGGGGGGCTAGGCAGCAGCAGACTGTGTGGGCCATGACAGCACCTATAAAATGCTGTTTTCTCCTTTGACCTGTTGGTCTCCCTAGTTGTATCCAGAGCCAGCTCTGCCTGCAGCCTGAGGAGAGGCCTATGGCCCCAGACAGGGCACACGGCAGGGGCTGCTTTGGTGATTTCCCGGAGGGCTCACCCGTACGCAGTACAGCCAGATGTGTCCACACAGGTGGGGGGCTGAGATCCTACAGCACTCCCAGCAGTCAAGGCCACCAGCAGGCACTGCGCTAATAATACACTCTGCTTTAGGCAGAATATTTATTTTTATTAGTTATCAAATCTATTTTTTGTATTTGAGATTCCAAAGTCAAGGTATTTTATATAAACCAATATATGGATATGCTAAGTTTAATAATAGTACAGTTATATGTATGTCTATGATTCAGCACACTAAAAAATATATAATGGTATAGGTTATATAATTTTGGAAATCATTAAACTATTGATATATGCCTTTTTATATTACAAAAGGATTCTCTAAGTATGAAATTAGAGTAGGATTCCCTGTTCCAGTTAACACATATTTTTAAATTAGTACTAAGATTGGAGGGATAGACAGTGGCACCAAGAGAAAAGAGTTTAATGTGACAATGCCAACCCTGTGTGTCAAGTTATTCCCATTATTGTCATTATGCTGAGGGTAACACAGTCCTTTTTAATTGCTTTGTTGTGCAGGTGTATTTTGACTTTTAATGCAAGGTCCTCTGTTCCCACTGTTCTAAGGAGTAATTGCAGCACATCACCTGTGGCTTGGTCATGATCACGTGATGTGATCACAGCATGTGCGTAGCTGTTGTGTGTTTTTGTGACACTTGATGCCAATATGTCTGTCTTCAAGGTACACTTATTCCCTCCTGGCTCATGGAACATCAAAAAAGAAATCCATTACTAGAATAGTTATTTATAGATGAAATGTTAGAGATCCCTGGAGATTCAGAGGTCTCCCCTGGAGAATGTGCATATTTGTTCTCAAGACCATGGAGTAGCGTCTGCTGCTGTTGGCTCTGGCACCTCTCAGGGCCACACGTAAGAAAGACACCAATGCAGGCCGGTGCTGCCATCCTCCTCACAGTGCAGCCCAGGCCTCAAGTGTCCCCTACCTCAGTGCTGTTTTTTCCATGAAAACATTTGCATTCCCATAAGTAATGAAGAGAAAATGAGCTGGAATTTCCTTATACATTTGAACTTGTGCATTCTTTAAAGAGACGTTTTTGTCATCTGGTTTGTGGTACTTATAAAATTTTTCATTAAAATTGCCATTTATAAATTTGCAGATATGTACTAATTTAGAGCTTTTTAATTGTTCAATAAAATAAGGAAGTATTTACTGTGAATTTTTAAAGTGGCTTATAGTTTTGATTAACACAAGTTAAAAAATTATTATGCATATTAATCTCTGAAACAGCTACATTTTTTTTACCTCTTTGCTGCCATCCCCTTCGCTTCTTAGGATTCTGAGCCACAGATGCCGTCACACTCACATAGATTCCTCCTCCAGATATGGGTGGCGAAGTCTCTGCTGGAGGCTCTCCCCAGTCTTAGCTCTCACCCCGCATGGCCAGTGTGGCAAAGGTGGGTATAGGGGTGCCAGCTGCTCAGGCCTGCGCCAAGCCCCTGAAGTAGAACCCTGTGACCTCTATGGTTTTACTATGCACAGAACAGATGCTGTTGGTGTCTTAATTCTGAAAACAAGAACGTTACTGCCTGTTTTTTCCTCAGTCAGCTGGAAGCCACCCTATAAAATCTCTGACCCAGGTGTGTATAGCAGGTGAGATTCTGGCCGGATCTTTTCTCCATCTCCAAGCTTGAATTTCTCAGTGTGAGTTTCTGCTGCCACCATGGATCTATCCATGCCTTTCTAACCCCACTCATGCTTTGGGGGGGTCTGTGGCCCCTGCCCCTGTCCCTGCCTTTTGAGCGCTTTAAGGACAAACTTCTGACCTCACTGACCACGGGCGTCCTCTAAGCAGCACAGAGCCGTGGCTGTTGACTCCAGGAAGGTGGTTATGCTCCCTGAGGTTTCAAGACACCTAGCCCCCACCAATGGGCAAAGCGGCCAGTGAGCCCCTGGAACCAAATGGAAGGCATGTGGTACAAGCCCTCCTGGCATTCAGCATCTGTGTCCTGACACACAGAGTCAGGGAGACGTCCAACAGCTCTTTCTAGGAGGACCCTGTCAGAACAGATTCACACCCTCTAGTCATGTCACAGGACCCTCACTGGCCTGGTGTGTGATGCTGGTCCTGCTCCCTGGTCTGGGGAGGGGGCTCAGTAGGCCAGATCTGGTACTTGCACCTAATCATTAACTATTTTTCTACCTCTCACTTTTACTTTTGAACCAGATTTTGTGTAAAAGTGACTCTTGATAGCCTGGTTCAAACGTGAAGCCAGAAGTGATTTTCTGCTAACTCATGAAGTTCACATTTACCAGGACCCTTTGGACAGATGGTTCAGCATTTCCCTTTTTTTCTGGGATTAACAAACAGTTCATTGTTCAAGCTAAACTTTCTTTTGCTTGCACTTCCTACTCTCAAATTAACCATCAACTTAACCTTGAATTTTGCCAAATAGGAGCTGAGTTTTCTTCCACTATTAAGCAAATATTTTTAAGAATCATTTATTACAGAGTTTTAAAGAATAGAATTTAAAAACATGAAATAAAAGTTAAGTTTACCTTTTTTCGAAGTGTGGCATTTCTATTTCGCCATCTAGTTAGATAAATGAAAACAGTGTCTTGAAAGGAAAATGTGAAGGTAAACATACAAGTATAACACTGTATTATAAGATGAATATTGAAAAAATTTTGGAAATGAAGAATGCTACAAAGAAGATCACTACCAGAGATGCTTGCTGTTAGCATTTTTAAATAAGTTTTAAATTTTAAGTATCTTGAAAGTAATCAAACCTTATAATTTACAGCTTTGAGAATATCAAAAGTTCTTTTCCCAAAGTACAGTGAGGCCCAGTAGATCATTTGTGACCCTAGCAGAAACATACAGTTCAGGCTTGGGTCCTGTGGCTCAACAGGCTAAGGCGCCAGCCACATACACCTGAGCTGGTGGGTTCGAATCCAGCCCGGGCCTGCCAAACAACAATGACGGCTGCAACCAAAAAGTGACCAGGTGTTATGGCGGGTGCCTGTAGTCCCAGATACTTCGGAGGCGGAGACAAGAGACTGGCTTGAGCCCAGGAGTTGGAGGTTGCTGTGAGCTATGATGCCACAGTTCTGTACCCAGGGCAACAGCTTGAGGCTCTGTCTCAAAAAAAAAAAAAAAAAAGTACAGTTCAGGAAAACATAACTACTATTTGTGTCTCTCAATTTCAAATGGCCTAATTGCTTAATTGTGGAAATTAAAGAGTTTATTATCTATGGGTAAAGAATTTAGTCCTTTTTTTTTGGTCCTGAGTTAGTCTCACCATGACACCCTGGGTAGAGTGCTATGGTGTCACATCTCACAGCAACCTCAAACTCTTGGGGTTAAGCAATTCTCTTACCTCATCCTTCCAAGTACCTGGGACTACAGGTGTCCACCACAACACCCAGCTATTTTTTTGTTGTGGTTGTCGTTGTTTAGCAGGCCCAGGCCGGGTTCAAACCCACCAGACCCTATGTATGTGGCTGGTTCCCTAACACTGAGTACAGACGCCAAGCCAGAATTTGGTCATTCTTTTTTTTTGAGACAGAGCTTCAAGCTGTCACCCTGGATAGAGTGCTCTGGCATCACAGCTCACAGCAACCTCCAATTCCTGGGCTCAAGTGAGTCTCCTGCCTCCGCCTCCCAAGTAGCTGGGACTACAGGTGCTACAACGCCCGACCATTTTTTGATTGCAGCCATCATTGTTGTTTGGCGGGCCCAGGCTGGATTCAAACCCGCCAGCTCAGGTGTACGTGGCTGGCGCCTTAGCCCATTGAGCCATAGGCACAGAGCCAATGGTCATTCTTTTTTTTGTTTGTTTTGTTTTGTTTTTTAGAGACAGAGTCTTACTTTATTGCCCTCGGTAGAGTGCCGTGGCGTCACATATCACAGCAACCTCCAACTCCTGGGCTTAGACGTCTAAGTCTCTTCCCTCAGCCTCCTGAGTAACTGGGACTACAGGCCCCCGCCACAGCGCCCGACTATTTTTTGATGTGGTTTGCCCAGGGCCGGATTTGAACCTGCCACCCTTAGTATATGGGGCCGGCAACCTACCCACTGAGCCACAGGCACCACCCCCAAATTTGGTCATTCTTGATATACAGTGAGGTAGTTGAATATCACATTGTGTGCAATAGGTGTGTTCTACAAGAGTTGTGTTTGAATGAAATTTACAGGTGACTCCTGTAACTCAGAACAATACTGATTCCTTCTGGCTGTTTTTTAGTAAAAGACTTAGGATCTGTTTTTACAAATACTTAAGATTAATTCTTTACCATGTCATGTAAGACTAAACATATTTTGTGGCATCTAAAACTTGATATTTAGCACTTTTTAATTCTTTTTGTTGTTGTTCTTGAAACAGAGTCCTACCCTATGCCCTCGGCAGAATGCAATGGCATCACAACTTACTGCAACCTCAGACTCAGACTATGGGCATCCGGCCGCCTCAGCCTCGGAAGCCTCTGAGATTATAGGCATTCCCCTTGGCGCCAGCTGAATTTTTCATTTTTTTAAAGAGTCAGGGTCTCACTCTTGCTCAGACAAGTCTCAAAGTCCTGAGCTCAAGCAATTGTCAGCATTTTTAAAATTCTTGAGAGTGCTAGCTGAGCGCAGTGTCTCATGCCTGTAATCCTAGCACTCTGGGAGGCCTAGATGGGTGGATTGCTTGAGCTCACGAGTTTGAGACCAGCCTGAACAAAAAGCGAGACCCTCTCTCTACTAAAAATAGAAAAACTGAGGCAAGAGGATCACTTGAGCCCAAGAGTTGGAGGTTGCTGTGAGCTATGACGCCACGGCACTCTACCCAGGGAGAGAGTTTGAGACTCTGTCTCAAAAAAATAAAAAAATTCTTAAGAGTGCTGGTGCTGGCTCAGTGCCCGTAGGTCAGAGTTTAGGGTGCTGGGCACATACACCGAGGCTGGCAGCTTCAAACCCAGCCCTGGCCTGCTGAAAAGCAACAATGACAACTGCAACAAAAAAATAGCTAGACTTTGCGATGGGCTTCTGTAGTCCCAGCTGCTTGGGAGGCTGAGGCAAGAGAATTGCTTAAGCCCAGGAGTTTGAAGTTGCTGTGAGCTGTGATGCCACAGCACTCTACCCAGGGGGACATAATGAGACTGTCTCCCCCCCCCCAAAAAAAGAGTACTGGTGCAGTGGCTCATGCCTATGTAGTATAATCCCAGTACTTCAGGAGGCTGAAGCAGGAGGATCACTTGAGGCCATGAGTCCAAGACCAGACTGGGCAACATAGTGAGACCCTATTTCTACCAAAAAAAATTAGCTAAGCTCGGTGGCTTGCACCTGTAGTCCCAGCTACTAGGGAGGCTGAGGCAGGGGGATTGTTCAAAGCTCAGGAGTCTGAGGCTGCAGTGAGCTGTGATCCCACCACATAGCATGACACTGTCTCTCTCTCTCTCTTTTTTTTTTTTTTTTTTTGTAGATACAGAGTCTCACTTTATTGCCCTCGGTAGAGTGCCCTGGTGTCACACAGCTCATTAGCAACCTCCAACTCCTAGGCTTAGGCGATTCTCTTGCCTCAGCCTCCCAAGTAGCTGGGACTATGGGCGCCTGCCACAACGCCCACTTATTTTTCTGTTTTTGCAGTTCGACCGAGGCCAGCTTTGAACCCGCCACCTTCGGTATATGGGGCCAGCACCCTACAGGTGCTGCCCGACACTGTCCCTTTTTTAAAAAAAAATTTTTTTTCTAGGTATGGTGTGCCTTACACCTGTAATCCCATCACCCTGGGAAGCTGAGGTACTAGCACTCTGGGAGGCCAAGGCAAGTTGATTACTTGAGCCTAAGAGTTCAAGACCAGCCTGAACAATAGTGAGACCTTGTCTCTACTGAAAAAAATAAATAAATGAATGAATATTTTTCTTAAGACATTTGCCTTTTAGTCATGCATTCTGATACATATGATTCATATCAAAGACAGGGGAACCCTAGGCCAACTGTCCTTTTACCATATCACAGAACCTGAGTTACATGGGCTTTACCTGGCCTTGTGTCACTTCTGGAAAGCACTCCCTAGCCCTCCTCTATGTAGTCGATTAAATTAAATGATAGTTATTTGTGAAGTAGGAAGTATTTACAGTGATTATCAAATGATTACTTTTAACTTCCACAGAGCCAAAAATAGTTTGTTCCAGATGAGCAGCCAATTCTAACAGGTAGGGGATACTCGTCCTTCCTGAGTCATTTATTAGGGGCTATTTACTGAAAGTTGCTCATTCTGATCTGACAGCCCTGCCACTGCAGCACGTGTGACAAGGAATGCCCTTTCCTCAAGCTTAGCCATTTCCACCTGCTACTTAGACATGAAGTCAAATTTTGCAGCAATTTTTGGTAAACTCTCCACTAGTAACTTGCTGCAGGATTGTGCTGCTTTGAGGTGCTGTGGGGACCCCTGGAAGACACAAGGGTAAAATAGTGAACAATGTGCTTACTTTTGTGACTGACAAATGTAAAATGTCAGCTGTTATAGTCTGAACAATACAGTTATGAAGATTAAATAGGTTTAGTTATTATTAGCTTTTAGACTTTCATCTGAATTTTTACTATGTTGAATTATCTCATTATGTAATTCTGGCTTACTGGGGCAAAGAAGGTTCTGGATCACAAACCCTAAGTGGTGGATATTTGGAAACATGCTTCCTCTCACATAGTAATTCCAGGTCAAGGGCAAACCCAGATCCAGCAGTTCAGCTCTCACGAGCCCTTCAGAAGTGACAAGGGCCAAGCAGCGGCCTGGTGGGCAGAGGAGTAGGAATATCATTTTAAGGTTGCTTAGCATATTTTAACTAAATGTGTGATAAAAGCAAATTCTAATAAATTGGTTAATAATTTCACAGTAAAGTTACCTACGTTTTCTACAGCAATTAGTGTTTCCTCATGTTTTAAATGTATCTTGTTAAAACTTACAGAGTTCAAGACCCCTAATAAGTGGAATCCCTAGCTAGCTGCAGGCCAGGTCTCTGAATTTGTCAATGTGAAAATAGGACTTTCTCCCCTGTCCCACGTCCCACTGAAGGCGCCTGTGCAAACCCAGTGGTAGGAATGGTGGCACTTGTTCTCCAAGAAGCCACTCTACACTGGTCCTCCTACATACTCACACATTTTTAGGGTAAATGAACCAAGTTTTAGTTTTATAACCTGTTTGTTGTCTGCAACTGCATTTGACGACAAGCAATAGTGTAAGGGAAATCTTGCTTTGAACCTGTTGGCAGATTGAGGAGCCCTACAGGGTGGCCTTCATGTGACAGGGACTCAACTCTCCTCTCCCAGCATTTGGTAAGCCAACTTAATACACAGTTGGGAACATGGTAGTTTCAGTGTTAAAACACTGTACACTTGGAAACCTACAGTAAATGTTGTCAGTAGTTATTAAACAGCAGTTACATTTATTCTATAAAACTCTGCCTTAAGATATGTTTAAAATTTGGTACTTAATAGTTTTAGGATTCCCAAAGAAAAACGTCAGAAAGTAACATTGAGAATTTTTTTTTCTTTTTTTTTTTGTAGAGACAGAGTTTCACTATATCGCCCACAGAAGAGTGCCATGGTGTCACACAGCTCACAACAACCTCCAACTCCTGGGCTTAGGCGATTCTCCTGCCTCAGCCTCCTGAGTAGCTGGAACTACAGGTGCCCGCCACAACACCGGCTATTTTGTTGTTGTTGTTGCAGTTTGGCCGGGGCTGGGTTTGAACCTGCCACCCTTTGTATATGGGGCCAGCACCCTGCCCATTGAGCCACAGGCACTGCCCGAGAATTTTTTTTCTTAATGTGAAAATTACAGATTTGAACAAATCCTTTCAGAATTTTTTTTAAAAATAGATAAAGAAATTACATCACTATAAAATGTACAATGAAGGCTCGGCGCCCATAGCACAGTTATGGCACCAGCCACATACACCGAGGGTGGCAGGTCCAAACCAGCCGAGGCCAGCTAAACAACACTGGCAACTGCAAGAAGAAAATAGCCAGGTGTTGTGGCAGGCGCCTGTGGTCCCAGCTACTTGGGAGGCTGAGCAAGAGAATCGCGTAAGCCCAGGAGTTGGAGGATGCTGTTAGCTGTAACACCAGGACACTCTACTGAGGGTGACGTAGTGAGGCTATCTCAAAAAAAAAAAAAAAAAAGGCTCAGCACCTGTAGCTCAAGCAGCTAAGGTGCCAGCCACATACACCAGAGTTTGTGGGTTTTAATCCAGCCTGGGCCTGCCAAACAACAATGACAACTACAACCAAAAAATAGCCGGGCATTGTGGTGGGCGCCTGTAGTCCCAGCTACTTGGGAGGCTGAGGCAGGAGAATCACTTGAACCCAGGAGTTTGAGGTTCCTGTGAGCTGTGATGCCACAGCACTCTACCCAGGGCAACAGTTTGAGGCTTTGTCTCAAAAAAAAAAAAAAAAAAATGTACAATGAAACAGGCCTCATCATGAGCCTCCTTAGAACTGAGCTACAAATTTGACACCTATGTATTCAAAAGCAACCACTGTTTTAAGAAGGAAAAAAATATTACTGTGATATAAGTCTAGAAAACTAAAAGTTGTCATTAAGAAAAATTTAAGGAACTAGAAAACAGCATGAATTAAGCCATTTTATGAGGTTCTAGTTTTTGAGAAATGATTAATGGATTTGGCCTTAAAATAGAGATTTGCTATTTTAAGGCAGATAAAGGTGGCATTGGTTTTAAATCTTGTATCTCTAACCTCCACCAACACAGAAACAACCCCTCTTCCTGACAATGCCTTTGCTTTACAGACATCGTGGTACTTATTTTCATCAGTTATTTCTTTTTGGTTTGTTGTTGTTGTTGCAGTTTGGCCGGGGCCAGGTTCTAACGCAACACCCTCAGTGTATGGGGTTAGGGTTAGGGTTAGGCACCGCCCTATCAGTTATTTCTTTAAAGCAAAAAGAAGCCCCTAGAGACAAGGGCGGTATCCACGCCTTCTGCAGCTGGTCTCTGAAATTGGATCAGTCTATTGTCAGCCATCAGCCCATTTTCATTTTCATCTTACGTTGCATTTAGGAGAGAGTGGACAAAGGCTTCATAGACAAGTTTTCTGGGAAGTGCCCAGGAGGATTGCGGGCTCCTGTGGGCGTCTTGACCAGTGGCAGTGCTCAGCCAGCCTCTCGTTCTCATTTCTCGATCCACCCCCACCCGGTTCCTTTCCAGGCCTTTCCGGGGATAATCCTCAGCCTTCTCCCTCCAGCCAGAAGAGCCCCCTGAGCCTGAGCCCTGTGTTCCCTGTGACTCTGGGCCCAGCGGAGCAGGGCCCACGCCCACTCCTGAGCCATTTCCTCAACGACGCTGGCGAAGCCAGAGTGGACGACGAGGAGGAGCCAAAACCCAAGGTGGGCCTAACCCTAGGCAGAGAGGGCTGTGACCAGGACAGATCTTGATGGGGGAGCCTGAGGCAGAACAGGAGCTGCTGGGCCAAGACGCAGTCTCTTCCTGAGATCCACCTGTTACTTTCAGCTTTCTTGATACCAAGATAAATTTCCTTATTTAGCAAACAGTTCCCAGCACCTGTGTGCTCCAGGTGTCAGGCTGGGTCCTCAGTATGGGCAGGAACAAGAAGGGCCAATATCTGGGGGTACTTTCAGCCCCACTTGCCTTTCCCTCCTGCCCTCTGCAATCCTCCCTCCTCAGCTCCTTCCTTCCCTCTTTACTTGGTTGGACTTCACTTCAACAGTCAAGTACTTGGGAGCTAAGGCTCGGCGCCTGTGGCTCAATGGGCTAAGGTACCAGCCAAGTACACCTGAGCTGGCGGGTTCGAGCCCGGGCCTGCCAAACCACTGACAGCTGCAAACCAAAAAACCGCTGGGTGTTGTGGTGGGCGCCTGTAGTCCCAGCTACTTGGGAGGCGGAGGCAGGAGACTTGCTTGAGCCCAGGAATTGGAGGTTGCTGTGAGCTGTGATGCTACAGCACTCTACCCAGGGTGAAAGCTTGAGGCTCTGTCTCAAAAAAAAAAAGTACTTGGGAGCTAAAGGAGGGTTTACTGAGGACCCCACCATGTCTAGAGGCTGCGGAGGCTCTTGGGTAGGAGATCTGATGGAGGGTGGGGGCCAGAGGCAGACGTGAAGAAGTGGGGGAGACTGCAGGTGGGCAATGAGGGTCCTTACTCCATGGGTGTGGGCCACGGGAAGGTCCCCCTGAACATCTTGTGTCAGAGGTGATAGGAGTGAGGTCAGAGGCCCAGAGTCTGCAGGTAGAAAGGGACTGAGCAGAGAAGGCTGCTCACAGGCAGGGCAGTCAATGGCTCTGACTCCATGGCATCAAGGTGGCCTGTGCTTTCCTGGCCTTCACCCTGCACCTGGTTAATGTTATAAGGAAAGCACTTAGAAGGGTCCACCCATAGCTGTGGTTTTGCAGGTTGGTGCTACAAGAAAAGATAGAATCCAAGGAGTTTGAGGTCTGGGGAAGAGAACGGGCTTCAGACAGTCTTGGGCCTGAGGGCGACAGAGAGGAAAGACACTGGTCTGTGAGCAGCAGCTGCAAGGGAGACGGGTAGTGAGGCCTGAGCAGGAGGAGGACCCACTTCAAGTGCTATCACCGAAGTAACCCCCAGCACTCACATTTTATGTTTCATTCTGAACTGGTCAAAGAAAGTCCAGGACCGGGCGGCGCCTGTGGCTCAAGGAGTAGGGCGCCGGCCCCATATACCAGAGGTGATAGGTTCAAACCCGGCCCCAGCCAAAAACTGCAACAAAAAAAAAAAAAAAATAAAGAAAGAAAGTCCAGGACCATGTCACCCACACCCAGGGCCGTCTTTGGAGCACTTGAGATTCCTTCCTTGAGTGAGAGCAACTCCCAGACCTGGCTGGCCGCAGGGTGGACATGCTTTGATGTGAGGCCTGTGGACGGGGCAGACTCTGGTCCCAGGACTACCCCCTAGTCAGCTTCAACCTTGTCTTCCCAGCCTTTGGGGGCCACTGGTGGCCCCTTGAACGTTGCCATTTGGCAGTAAGATGGTGGCTTATGGATATCTTTTTATTTATGTATTTTGGAAACCTAATGATAGCCTGTTTAGCTCACTGTTTCTTTGGAACAAAAACAAAAGTGGCTGGGAGACAGTCTGTTTTTAAAACTAAATTATTTTTATTTTTATTTTTTTTGAGACAGAGTCTCACTTTGTCGCCATCGGTAGAGTGCCGAGGCATCAGAGCTCACAGCAACCTCCAACTCCTGGGCTCATGTGATTCTCTTGCCTCAGCCTCCCGAATAGCTGGGACCACAGGTGCCCAGCACAATGCTCGGCTATTTTTGTTACAGTTTGGCCAGGGCTGGCTGGATTTGAACCCACCACCCTCAGTACATGGGATCGGCACCCTACTCACTGAGCCACAGGCAGGCACCACTCCTTTAAAACTACATTCTAATCTGTTACTTTTTATTTTACAGGACATAGCTAATTATTTGGATGGTTCTAAAGGGTGACAACTTGTCACACCTGAGGGTAATTGGGCTGAATGTGTGTGACCCTAAGGGAAAGGGTTGGCAATGGGGGCCAGCCCTCTGAGATGACGATACCCTACCCCCCAGGGCCGTGCTCCTGAGTTGGTGTCTGAGTCTGTGCAGAAAGAGGTTTTCTGAGGCAGACCTTGGTCTCCAGCCCCTGTGCCTACGTCCCTGTGCTCTGGTCCAGTGTCTCCACCTCATCTCCTTGGGGACAACTCTGACTCAGTTCTACATATCTACATGTACATAAGGGCTGGCATCCAGCATGGGTGGGCTCCAGGGCGCACAGCCTGTTTTCACCACTGCCTACCAGTCCAACTCAGTTGCTAGCACGAAGAGTTATGAGCAAGCCTGGGCTTTGGGGTGAGCCAGCAGCTGTGGGCTGGCCACCAGCAACCCCCCAACCCGAGCAAGTTCCTGGGCAGCCACCCAGGGCTCCCACTAGGCGAGGCCTTGCCAAGCTTCCAGGATTGTATCTGGCTGCTCAGCTTGGGGAGAGGAGGGAGATGCTACCTGACCCTCTGCCGTGGTGCCAGCTGGCCCCTTCTCCCCAGCATCTCCTCCCCTTGTTAATAGACGTTGGTGAGGACCAGCAATGTTCCAAAGGCAGGAAAGCCAAAGACAACAGGTACACCTTCCCTGTGCCCGGAGGGCTGAGAGCTGGTGGCAGCACACACAGGTGCTTCTGTGGTGGCTGGAAAGCTGACAGGAGTCTCGCATTGATCCCAGGCTGTCCCTCACTGCACATGTGTCCCTGACCAGCAGCCTGGCTTGCCTGAAGCTTAGCTTGGACATTACCCGGGAGATACGGGGGACAGGGCAGCAGCTCTTGTACTCTCTGTCCTCTGAGAATTTCCTTCAGGGTTTTCCTTGGGCTAACACGGGCACGGGAATGTCACCAGGGCCAGGCAGCCACCCTGGCAGCTCCAGCTGACCAGCCCACACCAGGCACCTTGTAACCCACTGAGCGCTGTGGAGGAGCCTCCCAGCCATGCTACTGGGGCTGTATCCTGGGTGTGCATCTGCCTTGACCCCAGGAAAGGCTGGTCTCAGACCCTGAGGACGCAGAGCACCCTCTTTCTATAGATACAATATTTAGAGTTAGGACATTGCTTTGGGACCCCATGCGGAGGTGAGCGCAAGTAGGAAGGCCTTCTTGTACCAGACTCTCCCCAGGGCCCAGGACCCATACCTTTTGTGGTGTTAACATCCAAAGTCCCTGTCCTATAGTTAAGAGGGAGAAGCCAGAGCCTCTCAGACCACAAACCTGGGCCTCTAGGGGCCAGCTCTGATTCCAGGGATTTCTCTGGGTATACAAGCTTAGATAGAGAAAATACTTTGAAAAGGTTTTACTTAATTTGGATTTGAAAAGTCATTTTTTAACATCACAAAATCCAAAAAGAAAAAACTGAAAAATGATCAGAAGTGTGACTCAGCTGCCCTGAAGAGCTGGTGCTCATAGGAGCAGGGCCACGTGGAGCCCCAGGCTGCAGCCTCCAGGCAGCTGCTGAGAGGAGCAGTCTGTGGCCAGCTGGCTGAGCAGTTGCAGAGCAGACCACCCTGCAGGTGTGCCAGAGGCTGTCCTGAACTAGCCAGGGCACAGGGCAGAAGGGTGAGCCCAGGGGTGGCCATGGCCCACCTTCCTCAGCTGGGTGAGAACTCGCTACACATCTCATGCACCTCAGACCTTCATGGTGAAACATAGCTCCCATATCCCTCCCAGGAGCTGCCCCTGTCGCTCTCCCTGCTGTGGGCTGTGGCAGCTGAGCTTTCCCTGGACTCAGACCATAAACTGCTGCAGTTGTCCTTGCCACCTCTGTCCCTCGCACGTCACATCCACATGTCAAGCGGGCTTAACCCTTACCCTGCCACATGCCCCTTTCGTTGTCTCCCTGGCCTCATGCTGGATTCGAGCACATCCCAGTATGTTCACACAGACCCTGAAGGGCCCCTCTGGCTCATGTCCTCTCTCCTCCCACCCCTGACTTCTGACCTGCCTGCCAGCTGCCCTCCCCTCCGAGGCTGCAGCTGCCTCCACCACCCCTTCTGCTCTGCTCTACTTTCCACAGCCTTTCCCTGCCACCGATGGGACTTCTTTGTCACTTCTTGCCTGTCTTTCTGGGTAAGATGCCAGGTGAAGGGGAGCAGGGACCTTTATCCAAGGGCATATCCAGGTGCCTGTTTGGAACTGGCTTATGCTCTGTTGATGTCCTCACAGTGGGTGCAGGGACCACTCACCCAAAAGAAGTGGCAGTAGAGCAGCCGGCCACGCAGGCCAGACTGCTTGCTAGGAGGTGAGGGAGGGTAGAGAAAGCTGTCAAGCCAGACCTTGACAGAAGGCAGCCCTTAGAGAGGTACAGGGTGGACAGGGGACCCCAGAGACAGCACATAGCACCTGCTGAGCCCATTGTGAGGAGCTTTGCTGGGAATGCTGACCTGGATGAGGTGCTGGACCCACAGCTGGCTCGCCTGTCTGGCACTAACAGGTTGGGCAGAGACTGCCCTGACAGCTTTAGGAGCTCCCAGGGCAGGGCCAGCTCTGGTCCTGATGAAAGCTGAGGCAGGGATCAGACCCATCTCTGCAGCGAGGAAGTATCTGATGTAGGCACACTCAGAATATACACTGGTCATTTTAATGACTTCCTTCAGGAGTTAGGACTAATCATAATCATACCACACACACATACTCACTCATGGATCTGTGTTAACTAGCTATGCCACTGGCACTGGTATTCAAACAATAATTTTATCACAAAACCAAAAATAAGCTTCACCTCTGTTTACATATGTAATTTGAACATCTATTCTCTTCTCCAAAAGAATTAACATAAAATGAGGGTGGGTGAGGTGGCTCAGGCCTGTAATCCCAACACTCTGGGGAAGCCAAGATGACAGAATCCCTTGTGCTCAGGTGTTTGAGACCAGCCTGAGCAAGAGTGAATCTTTATTAAAATAGAAAAAATAAGGTGGCAACCGTGGTTCAAAGGAGTAGGACGCCAGCCCCATATACCAGAGGTGGCGGGTTCAAACCCAGCCCCAGACAAAAAAACTGCAAACAAAAAAAAAATAGAAAAAATAGCTGGGCGTTATGTTTGAAAAAAACAACCTAAGACGAGAAAAACATTTGAGGGAGATACACCTGGGCTTAATTGTGACATGATTGCACTCGGAAATAAATCCCTTAGGAATTAGGAATGAAAACCCATGATGACGTTAACTTAAGCAGAAGAAAGTAAGTGTTAGAAACTTCAGGTTCTCCCCAAACACAGGGTGATGTGTCCTGAAGACACATGCTCACAGCTGTCTCTGCTTCTTCCAGCGCATATCTGCGGACGAGGACTATTTCATAGCAAAGGAGATTCTTGCTACAGAACGAACATATGTGAAAGATTTAGAAGTTATTACTGTGGTATGAAAGTCCTTGATTACTTTGACTTTTTTCTTAATGCATATTAAATCTAAACACAGTGGCTTACACCTCCCGACATTCTGGGAGGCTGAGGTGAGTAGATCACCTGAGCTCAGGAGTTTAGCAAGAGCAAGAGCAAGACCCCATCTCTAGGGCGGCTCCTGTGGCTCAGCGAGCAGGGCGCCGGCCCCATATACCGAAGGTGGCGGGTTCAAGCCCGGCCTCGGCCGAACTGCAAAACAAAAAAATAGCCAGGCGCTGTGGCGGGCGCCTGTAGTCCCAGCTACTTGGGAGGCTGAAACAAGAAGATTGCTTGATCCCAGGAGTTTGAGGTTGCTGTGAGCTGTGACGCCACAAGCACCCTACCTATGGTTACAGATTGAGACTCTGTCTCAAAAAAATAAAAATAGGGCGGCTCCTGTGGCTCATCAAGTAGGGCGCCGGCCCCATATACCGAAGGTAGCAGGTTCAAGCCTGCCCTCGGCCAAACTGCAAAACAAAAAAATAGCCAGGCGCTGTGGCGGGCGCCTGTAGTCCCAGCTACTCAGGAGGCTGAGGCAAGAGAATCGCTTAAGCCCAAGAGCTGGAGGTTGCTGTGAGCAGTGTGACGCCACGGCAACGCCACGGCACTCTACCCAGGGCAATAAAGTGAGACTCTGTCTCTACAAAAAAAAAAAAAAAACCCATCTCTAGAGATAGCCAGGCATTGTGGCAGGCGCCTGTAGTCCCAGCGACTTGGGAGGCTGAAACTAGAAGATTGCTTGATCCCAGGAGTTTGAGGTTGCTGTGAGCTGTGACGCCACAAGCACCCTACCTAGGGTTACAGATTGAGACTCCGTCTCAAAAAAATAAAAATAAAAATAGGGTGGTGCCTGTGGCTCATCGAGTAGGGCGCTGGCCCCATATACCAAAGGTGGCAGGTTCGAGCCCAGCCTCAGCCGAACTGCAAAACAGAAAAATAGGTGTTGTGGCGGGCATCTGTTGTCCCAGCTACTTGGAAGGCTGAGGCAAGAGAATCGCCTAAGCCCAGGAGCTGGAGGTTGCTGTGAGCTGTGTGACGCCACAGCACTCTACTGAGGGTGATAAAGTGAAACTCTGTCTCTACAAAAAAATAAACAAATAGGGCGGCACCTGTGGCTCAGTGAGTAGGGCGCCGACCCCATATACCGAGGGCTGCGGGTTCAAACCCGGCCCCGGCCGAACTGCATCAAAAATTAGCTGGGCGCTGTGGCGGGAGCCTGTAGTCCCAGCTACGTGGGAGGCTGAGGCAA